>OY992771.1:17139989-17189874 GCA_963921325.1 Logfia minima | reverse complement strand
TAGTGTCGCAGGTATTGTTCGTCGTCTTCACAGAGAACACCAATCTGAGATTGATCAAATCTCAAAATTTAAACCTTTAGTTAATTCCTGTATGATCCTTAACACTAGTAGAACAATTTGATCGGTCGAAATGATTAGATTCAATCTTAAACACCTCCTATTTGAATTTAACCGCCATTTTCAATATTTTGAATCAATTTTGAGAAATTGTATGATTTAACCGTGAATTCTTGTTCCTCTCTGTTGTAGATCACTATTAGAAACTTCGTTGATGCTTTAATTGTACACAAACACACAATTTTGATGAATTTGATCAAAAATCCGAAAGTTCGTCTTCAAATACCCATTTTGCGATTTTCTTCGAATTTGAGCTTGATTCCTGCAATTGAACCGTGTAAACACTTCCAAATCCTTCAACCAATGCTCTAATACCAATTGTTAGATCGAATTCTGTGATTTGGACGTAATATGAGTGAAATCCGAATGTATATATGCGTATGTATATGTATGTATATGAACAAGTAATCAAATGATGATGAATTGATATTATGAATCTGTTACAAGCTCTCAATCTCTCTCAGAATAGAAGATATACAAACGCACATACAATCCCTCTGATTCAACAACTCCTTAGAATGAAAACTAAGTCTTGTATTTATACTAATTCGTATCTGCGACTTTGTTCCATTCTGCGACACTAATTGTGACTGCGACACTATTCACACTTTTTGTTATTGCGACACTATCTTAGTGTCGCACTTTGTGTCGCAAGACCAGTTTACACATACAAATACAAATCCTATTTTTATATCTAACAGACAGTCCAAAATTTAAATATTTTTTAGTTTCACCGGTGAACTCTCATCACATGTAGGGTTGCACAAAAATATCAGTACTCGAGTTCGTTATTCAAAAATTCGAAAACCCGATCCGAAAATTCATGTAACCATATTCGGATAATTCATTTTTGGAATTCGAATTCGGATATCGATTTTCAGATAGTTTGGGTAATTCGGATATCCAAAAATAAAAATAAAAATCTATCTTTTATAATATTATTAAAAAAATGGATTATAGTTATTGAACATTGACTAATAATGATATTATGTGGTCTATTCTTTCTTATTTTCAATATATGAACTCAATTACATATGTTTTAGTTACATAATATGACTTTTTGATTGATTTAATAATCAATTTTGGTGATTTCGGAATTTTCGGATCTTCGAATATTCGAGTTTGGATATTCAAATTTCGAATATCCAAAATATGCGATAAGGATTCAGATATCAAAATTCGATGTCAGAAATTTTGAATGTCCGAATTTGAACACCCCTAACCACATGCGTATAATATGAGACTATTTTATTCCATTTCATACCTTTCTAATCCTTTTTTATTACTTACATTTTTTTTTTCAATATTAATATCATTGTATTATATAATTATTTTTGTAAATATATATTTATATTTATTAATTGATATGATATGATATATCTAAATCTTTTAATCACTTTTGTGCTAGTTTACTGACGCCCATGCTATTTCAGCAATGACTAATTTCGATGACCACACTCGTAGATTGAGGTGCACGGATGGGTTTTAGCCCAAACCCTGGCCTAGAAAGATTCCAAAAGGCCCAAAAAAGCTCGGTTTGGCTTGAAAGTCCTAAACAAGCTTTAAATTAGCCATGTAAGTCCGGGCCCGGGCCAGGGCCAGGCTAATCCAAAAGCCTAAATCCTGAAAAACCCCGAAAGTCCTGGCTTTTTTGAATAATATATATATGTTCTTGTTTTAATGTATGTTATATTTATGTAATATATATTTCTTAAATCTTTTAATATGTAAATAAATTAAATTATCTCTATGTTAAACGCTAATTATAACATTTGTGATGCCCACTACAACAACAAATAGTCATATCCATCTTTTGAATAAATCAAAAACTTGTAAATCTACCAACTTTACAACCACTAAAAATTTGTGCATAAATCACAATTTATTCAAATCCGGTACCCAAGCTCACCTAAAACTAACAACTACGAAGATGGGTGGTGGTAAGGGGGTTCTGCGTTGTTAGTAGCAACGACGTAGGTGGAAGTTCTGGAGGGTAATGGCTACATAAATGGATGGTGGTGTCGGAGTTTTGCGGTAGGGATTTTTAGCAGCACATTGGTACTGCAAATTTTTTAGGTCAGTGATCATTATTCGAAAAAGTCACTATAGATGTAATCTATTAGAAATGATGAAGTCGTCATTAGAAGATTGTTGGATCAATGGTCACTGATAAACTTAGTCATTGGAGTAACTATCATTAGAAATGATAAAGTCAAAACTACTAAAATATAAGTTGGGTCATTAGTCTCTACTATTGAGGATAATGATAAGCTCTCATTACAGAAGAAGATTATTGCTAAGTAGATAATCTCAACTATGTGTATTATGCTCTCTGGTGCAGAAGATATTTATTTACATACGCAATCAATAAACATAGCAGTTGCTGCGGAAGAATAAAAGGTAATCACCGGAAGATATCAAGTTAAGTCACTTTACAAGAGCATGTTAGCTTGCAGTAAGTGCAGAAGCTTATTACTCCTCAAGAGACTTCAATAACAAAAGATAAAGCATCCTTCAAGTTATAACTTGCTAGTGTGCGGTCTATGATTAATATTATATCAACAACCTTCAGAGTTAAAGTGATAGAATGTGTGATATCAAGTTTGATTGCGATCGGTGAAAAACCAACACACATAAGAAGCATGATTAGAAGGGGACCACAGAACATTCCTTCTTAACCGTTTGTTAGTCAAATCCAAGGCTTGGCTAATATGTACCCATCCCTGGATGGGTTCCCTTGTTAAACTCATCTTTATTTTTTATGCAGGGTGAGGATTTGGAATATCACACATTGATCAATCAAAGAGAGATTCAACAACTAAAAGAAAGATCGATTCTTTGGGATCCTTCCTTTCTTCAAACGAAGGAACATAGATAGAATCAAACCGATTCCCGAAAAGCCTTTCTGGATATTCCTCAATGTCCTAGCTATTCACAGGACGTGAGAAGCAGATGATTAATCATCTGCTTCCGGAAGAAATCGAAGAATTTCTTGGGAATCCTACAAGATTCGTTCGTTCTTTTTTCTCTGACGGTTGGTCAGAACTTCATCTGGGTTCAAATCCTACTGAGAGGTCCACTAGAGATCAGAAATTGTTGAAGAAACAAAGCATTCTAAGAGAGACTATATGGTATCCAGATAGTGGATGTTCTAAACATATGACTGGATGTAAGTCCCTACTCACTAACTATCACGTGTAACATTGTTTTGATGTCATAATAGGAGATGATAATGTAGGTAAAACAAGGGGGTATGGTATTTTTTAGCAATGGTAAAGTGATGTCTAAGAAGGTAGCTTATGTTGAAGGTTTGAAGCGCAACCTGTTGAGCATTAGTCAATTTTGTGATTCCAAGAACAAAGTGTTATTTGATCATGAAGCTGGTGTAGTTTACAATAAGACTGGAAGTGTTGTGCTTTCTGCTAATAGAAGAGGATACACATAGATGGTTGATATGAACATTGCAAAGTCTGGTCCCTACTTCTATTCAAGAACTGCTTCAGAAGAAAAGTGGTTATGGCACAAGCGACTATCTCATCTGAATTTAAAATCTATCAACATATTGAGCAAAAATTGTATGGTCACTGGTATTCCTAACCTGACCTATGTAAAAGATAAGCTTTGTTCAACATGTGAGAAAGGTAAACAACACTCTTCCTCATTTAGATTTAAACATGTCTCTACCATCAATGCTTGTTTTCATTTACTTCATGAAGTAGCCGGTGAAATCATGAGTTTCCTTAAAAAGACGAAAAACTTAAATGCTAGTGAAAGAAATAAGAAGTAATCATGGCATTGAGTTTACGAATAGTGAGTTAGAATATTATTGTGAAGCAAAAGGCATCTCTCAAAACTTCTCAGCAGTAAGGACACCCCAACAAAATGGGGTTGATAAAAGGAGAAACATGACTTTAATTGAGAGTGTACGGTCCATGTTAATAGAAGCTGGTCTAAAGACCTAATTCTGGGCATAACCAGTGAGTACTGCCTATTTTAACTAGAATAGGTCAATTTGTGTTAAAAGACATAAGAAGATAGCTTATGATCTCCCACGTGGAAGAATGTATAACATAAGTTTTCTCCATGTATTTTGTAGTACATGTTACATACAAAATAAAAAAGATCATATAGGTATATTTGACCCTAAAGCTGATGAAGGTATATTTGTGGGTTACTCAAACATTTCAAAAGCATTTAGAATCGATAACAAAAGAAAAAAAATGTATTAAGGAGTCCATAGATGTTACTTTTTATGAAACTTATGATGAGCTATCCATTGATTCTAAAGAGTATAAGTTACTAGACTTCAACAAAACTCATATCTCTAAGGATGATAACTCATGTCTACCACCACCTGATGATGAGTATCCCAACTTCTCTTCAGATTATGGTGATGACAATGATGACTCTCGATCATCAAAAGATACACCATTGAGTCACACATCAAAGTCATCATCCCATAATAATACACTCACTGCCTTTGTATCCACTCATTCTGGACCTAACCCTGAATCATCGAACACCCATAGATCTGCCTCTTTCACAGCTGAACCACAGTAAATGACAAAATGAAGTATGGTACATTATAACAATCTTATCATTAGTAATCTAAACTCCATAATACAAACTTTGTGTCACTGCTAACAATCTTATCATCTGTTACTGCTAACTTTTTTTTGTTTGTAAGCTTTTTCTCACTGATAGAACCAAAGAAGGTTGATGAAGCTCTCACTGATCACAACTGGATATCAACAATGTAAGAGGAGTTGACCCAATTTCAAATAAACAAAGTCTGGAAATTGGTGCCTCAACCGCATGGTAAATTAGTGATAGGGACAAAATGGGTCTTCAAGAACAAGATAGATGTTGATGGAGTTGTAGTGAGGAATAAAGCAAGACTGGTCGCTTAATGTTATTGTCAAGAGGAAGACATTGACTATGATGAAACATTTCCTCCTGGGGTAAGAGTTGAGACAATCGGGATCTTTCTTGTTTATGTAGCACACAAGAAGTTCAAGGTTTTTCAAATGGATGTCAAAAGTGCATTCTTAAATGGAAATTTGCAAGAAGAGATCTATGTTAAGCAACCACCTAGATTCACTTATCTAAGATCATGGTTATGTCTACAAGTTAAACAAACAAAGAGAAGAGTGGGATAAAATAAGAATCGCTATCAGCCACTCCACTAGTGTTGTGAAGGAAGATATGATAAAGAAGATTGATCGCCTATCCCTAAAAATGGTTAGGTTAGTGTTGATACATCTTAGTGTGTTTGTCAGTTGGTTGAGTCTGTAATGTGTTAGTAAATGTAACTGACTTAGTTAAATTTACATTTTGTGTGTTATGCGACACAAGGCTTGTGTAGCATTAGTTGTAGTTGCGACATAGTTCTTATGTCGCAATAGTGATCTCTGCGACACAAGGCCTGTGTCGCATAAGTCGGCCAGTTTGTTTAGTAAAAATACCCAAAATTATAGAATTTTAGGGCAAGACTTTTCACACACTATTCTCTGTGTTTGCTGCTGTATTTTTCAGAGAGATTTTGTTGAAGAAATATAAAGTTTGATTATTGCATTGTTCTACATTGTTTAAGCTTTATATTCTTGTGATTATCTCCATCCTAAGGTTTGATTAAAAGATCACATAGGGATCTACAGTTAGGTTTATTAAGGGATGATGAGATAGTTGCCACTGAAGGAGATCAAGAGAGGCCAGCTAGCCCCATGTATACAACAAGTCCAATGCAAACTTTTTATAGGATTCCCAACACTGAGAATCTTAATTTGTCACTCCCTGTTGGTGTTCAAAAGAAAGATGGACTAGAAGTAATTAATCTTGAGTGTGGGGTAGTATATGCAGATAATATTGGTCGCTTTAGATTCCAAAGGGAAGTGGAGCTTGAGAAGATGGATCATAACCAGTTAATGGTTATGCTGATAGAGGTAGCGTGCCTCCCAAATGATTCAAGGATCAAAAAGGGAGTAAAAGAGGCACTGACTAGGCACATGAGGTACCTACCATCAGAAAAGAAGTATGAGATAATGAAGCTTATGGAGGATGTGAAGAGAGAGGAAATGGGCTTAGATTGAAAATCACTTGTAATAGCATAAGATTTTTGTATCTTTAATTATGTGATATATAAAAAAGTCATTTTTGAAAAGATCATGAACAAAAGTTGGATCAAGTATTTAATAAGTTAACTGGTGTCTAATTCTAAACAATTAGGGAAAGCTAGTTAATTCCCTGTGATTTCTTCTTATGTATAAGTATGTCTAAGGAGTTTTTGTCATCATCATTTAGGGGGAGATTGTTAGGTCACTGGTCGTTATCCGAACCAGTCACTAAAGATCTAATCTCTTAGAAATTATGAAGTCATTAGTAGAAGATTTTTAGATCAAGGGTCACCGATAAACTTAGTCACTTGAGTAACTATCATCAGGAATGATGAAGTCAAAACTCATGAAATATAAGTTAGTCACTAGTCGTTGGTCAACCTAGCCACTGCTATTGAAGATAATGACAAGCTCTCAATACCGAAGAAGAAGATCACTGCTAAGTATATAATCTCAACTATGTGTATTATGTTCCCTGGTATGCTAAAGATATTTATTTACTTATGCAATCAATAAACACAGTATTCGCCGTTGAAGAATAAAACGTAGTCACTTAAAGATATCAAGTCAAGAGACTTTACAAAAGCATATTAGCTTGCAGTGAGTGGGAAAACTTATTAGTCCTCTAGCGACTTCAGTAATAAAAGAATAAAGCATCGTTCAAGTTAAAACTCGATAGTGTGAGGTCCATGATCAATATTGCATCAACAACCTTCAAATATAAAGTGATGGAATGTGTGACATCAAGTTTGATTGTGATTAGTGGAAAGCTAACATACATAAGAATCATGGTCCCTTCTTAAGCATTTGTCAGTTAAAAGTAAGCCAATCATACAGCTACGCGTGTCATTCTATTTTCCTATAATTAAGGAGATATTTACAAAAAATATCTTGTCTATAAATAGAGTGACATATTGTACTTAGACGTTTACTCATTTGCATCTATCATCTGCTTGTTAGTGAGTAATAGTTTCAGCTTTGGCTAGATTATACTATTCTCACAGTGAGTGTTACAATAACTTATAATTTTGTATTGAATTAACTAAGTTTTGGCTAGATTATTCCACATTCGATACTTTGGTGTAATTTGTGATTAATAAATTCACCATTCAAGTTATTGATTCTTTTAGTTTTTGTTATCAGCTTTCGTGCATACAATCTATACTCTGTTAATTGAACAAGTGTTTTAAACTTACTAATATTCTGCTAAAAGTTTTAAAATACACAATTAAAGATTAAATTGTACTCACCCTCTACATTCAAGCTATGCATTGTAATTCCATATCACTAGCTTATAAAGTGATAATTTGGATTAACATAATTCTCCGGTGATCTCAGCTTCAGCCACCCCTACCGTGGTGGTGGGAGTTTTCTGGCAATTGGGACGGTTTTTTGAAACACTTGCTAGATATCAATCGTCCCTATTTTCAACAGATAACAAACAACACTTGCCAGCTAGAACAAATTGGTGTTTGCTTCCAAATTTACTTTTCAATGAAGAACTTGTAATTGGAAAATCAATCTTACATTATGATGAAATTGTGATGATGATGATCTAGGAAAAAGTGATAGAATATAATGATGATAATTTGTGTAAAGAGAGAATGATAGTAAAAAATGGCATTATAATGAAGAGAAAGAAAGAAGAAAATAAAATGATAAAAATGCCCTCATGTGATTTGCATGTCATTAGAGTTAACTGATGAAACTATCAGTAAGTTAAATTTTGAACTGTCAATGCACATAGTTTCGAAAAATAACTATTCAAATGGTTTTTGAAAGTCAAGAACAAATGATGGAACAAATTAAAAAACACAGGGTTGATTTAAATAATTTACTCTTAAAATCATGTATCATGTATTTCTAAAGTACGATCACTGAATATGATTACGGTGTATTTATAAAAGAAATTGATAGACGTTACAAAAAATAAATGCTATACAAATTTGGGCCTAAAAAATAGCGCTCCAATTCCTATAATTTAGAGTTTTGATTTTACGAACTATTTGGGCTCTAATGAACCGATAATGTTATGACGATAAGGCCCATATAGTTCGGGCTAGACTCCTTGAACCCATCATTTCAAAAAATTCGAATATCCCATTTTCCCTCTTTTTCTTCATCCGTCACCGTCCCACTTTGATTTTGCATACCAACTGGTTGTGGAGATGATCGAAAGAAATTCAAACATTGTTCTACGTAGATCTCCCAGGTTTAGATCTCATCAAACCAAACCCCCTAATTCCCCACATCCGAAGACCACTTTGTTGTTCTTCGTAGATCTCGAACATTTATTCAAACCAAACCTCCTGATTTCGGATACCCAAAAACCCCTTTTCTTAAAGAAAAAAAAATAACACAGAAGTAGAATCTTCAGAAACACCTTCCACATCAACAGGAAGTAAGAGAACTAAAAAGAAAGAGAACTCATGCTGAGATCTGTAAAGGTTGGACGAAGGAGCAAAAATTAGCATTGGAGAGAGCTTACTTAACCGCAAATCCCACCCCATATTTTTGGAAGAAAGTTTCTAGAATGGTAATTCACTATAACTAACCAATTTTTAAGCATTTCTTCGACTAATTTTTGCAAAACGTCAATAGCCAGCACCACTTAATAGTGACTCAGTGGCCAACTAAGCAGAGTGTCCATCCCTACTAGAAAACGTAACCATTTTCACATAGTCCATCACTCTTGAACCAACTAAGCTATTTGCTTCAAGGCTGGTCCCAAAGTTGCTGCCTGTAGGCTATCCCTTTTGGGTTCTTCGACTATGCTAAATCCATTACAATCGTATTTACATGTAGACCTTATAGGTATTTTTTGTTATCTACTGTTTTTGTTTTCTTAGGCTGATTTCTGATTAATTTCTTTTGTATCGTGCCTGGAAAATCTGCACATGATTGTTTTCACAAAATAAATAGTAGTCACTTAACTCCTTAAACCTCAGTTTCTTTTCAGATCTCGAGGTATAATATCACACAAAAGCAACTTGTCTGCAAGCAAATTCCTTGATTCTTCATCCAAGAATGTTAAAAGGCCATGTAGCCGTAGGCCAAAGAGTCATGTGATACAGAGAACTGAGATACAAAAGAAAGGATGCAATTAAAGCTGCAAAATTCACATTAGCTTTTGATGCAAAAGAAGCTATCAACAAGTTCCAAGATCAACAGGTCAAGGCATTTAGCAGCATTTTTGATGATGAAATTGGTTCCGATAATGAGGAAGGAGTTCAGGATTTGTTGGAATAGTACTTTTTTATTTATTTGTTGTACTGCTGTTCAAATATGACATTATGGATTCACATTTCACAAAGGCTAGCATTCTCCTGGTTATGTATATATGGCAACATTAACCTTCTTTGACATTGCTTTATTGCTCATTTTATTGGTATCAACCAGAATTGATAGAAGGGTATCCAAAAAATTGGTCTTGATAACTTGTTAGTGTTATAAATCAACAAGGTAGGTTTTTGGAATCACATATTGTTTCACGAATCGTGTTAAGATCACTTTTTCGAATTTGATATTTCGACCTTTAATGTTTGAGTTACACAAAATCTAAATTATAGGGATAATTCACGAAAAACAAACTAGATTTTAAGCGAAAAATCAAGTTCAAAGTTTTAATGATTTGAGAGAATTTGTATTCTATTGTTGTATGTCAATTTTCTTCATTTGAAAACCAGAGAAACTAACTCGTTTGGCGGTTGGAATCAATATTTTCATATATGGTCCCTCTACTAAATTCGTTTAGTGCTGCACCTTAGACCCCACTCGGGTGTTGCCCCCGTGATCCCCGTCATTTTAGTCGTATCGGATCAACCTAAACTAATTCAAGTGTGCACTATGTACTTCCTAACTTGTATTAGAATTAAAGTTGAACCCCTTAACATACATATTATATCCATTATACTAAAATGATAAGGTGACATCAAAATCACCAACATTCTTCCCCCATTTTAGTGTAACCATGAAACAATACAAAACAAGAATATAATAAATCAAATTTGTGCATAAATGAAAATGTTAAATATATCGGATTTTCATGTTAGTATATTACACATTCTAAATATTCGAGAATCGGGGTGTACTAAGGATTGAACCTGTCAACCCATTTGAGTACCTAGAGATAATACACACACAAATTCTAATAACCATCTAAAACAAAATACATGACACTATTATTAAGCTGAATGTCCTAATCCTTTCATAATCGTATAAAAGTCAAGTCCTAAGCTTTTTGAAGTACGGCTAGACTTCATGATCATATAGGTAATTCCTTTATTCATGTACCTGGTTAGATTTTATCAAAGGAATTATTAAGAATTAATTTCATCCTAGTCAACTACAAGTCCAAACACACTAACCTTGGGATGTTTGACGATGTGTGTTCCAATCCAAATGTATGAGTTTTCCTCCTTAAATTTAGCCTCTAACGTTGTATCGGATGGGAATTGGGTGTCTCACCAATAAGGATTATACAGACTTTAATTCCATCAGTATCACCGACTTGTGCACTAAGTTCCACTCCAAACTTTTAGTAAGATGGTCTGCCAAATTTTGTTGTGATCTCACAAACTCCACCAATATTACACCATTCATGATTAACTCCCTAATCATACTATGTCTAACACCTAAGTGTCTAGACTTGCCATTATAAACTTAGTTGTAAGCCTTAGCCAGAGTAGTTGCACTATCACATTGGATAGAAATCGGTGCAATTGATTTTTGCCACAATGGAATCTCATAAACCAAATTCCTTAGCCATTATGCTTCCTTACCAGCCGCGGCTAATGCAACAAACTCATATTCCATTGTCGAGTTTATAATGCAAGTTTTCTTTTTAGATGCCCAAGAGATGGCACCTCCCCCAAGCAAGAATACCCAACCACTCGTAGAAGAATGATCCTCTACATTGGATATCCAACTTGCATCTGAATATCCTTCTAAAATAGGAGGATACCCAATATAACACAAACCATAATCCATGGTTCCTTTTAAGTACTTGAATACTCTTTGAATTGTTTGTCAATGTTGAGTACTAGGATTACTTGTATATTTACTCAATCTCCCAACGACAAAAGCTATATCAGGTCGAGTGTTAGTCATAACATACATCAAAGAACTTATAGCTTGAGAGTATTGCAGTTGTGATACTGCCATGCCTTTAATAGGCATTAACTTCTCTATAAGACCTATAGGAATACTAACAGGTGAACACCTCACTATAATTAAATCTTGTAAGGATTTTCTCAATATAGTGAGATTATGTTATGGTAATTCCCTTGTTTGCCTGTTTAATCTTTATTCCAAGGATTACATCCGCCTCCTACATGTTTTTCGTGGAAAACTTTGACGATAATAAATTCTTGATTTCAGCAACACTGAATATCAACATATCATCAACGTATATGCAAATTATCACACCCAAGCCGGAAGAATCAAACACATTTTTCGGAATAGTTTAAAAAAACCATTTGAAAAAATAACTTCATCAAACTTTTGATGCCATTACTTAGGAGCTTGTTTCAGCCCGTACAACAATTTCACAAGTTTACACACCTTATGCTCATTACCGGAAATAACAAAACCTTCCGGTTGTTTCATGTAAACTCCTCTTCAAGGTCACCATTAAAAAAGGATATTTTTACATCCATTTGTTGAACAATCAGATCATGAATAGCCAACAAAGCAATCAACAATCTATTAGCAGAAATGCATGCTACCGGTGCATACATATCAAAGTAATCGTTATCGGGTTTTTGCTTAAACCCTTGTATGACCAACTGAGCTTTGAACTTATCGATAGTTCCATCCACTTTCTTTTTCTTTTTAAATATCCATTTACTTCCTAATGGTTTAGAACCCGGTGGTAAATCTGACAACACCCAACTGTTGTTCTTTAAAATTGACGATATTTCGTCATCAATTGCTTCCTTCCAAAATGCAACATCTTGGGACTCCATTGCCTGTTTAAAGGTCTTTGGATCATCCTTAATATGATAAGAATAAGGATATTGCAGCCCCACTTTGTCCCTTGTACCTTCCACCAAAAACACTTGAAAATTGGGATCGAAATCTTTCGCAATTCGGCCTCATTTATGGCCTACTGTGTTTCTAGTGGTGAAACATTTTCCAAACATTCTGAACTTTTCACTTCATTAGGGTTAGGAGTTAGGTCTTTAGACCTTTGAATTGATGAAAAAGCAACTCATCAAAAAATGCATCGCGCAACTCAATTACCGTATTAACCGACACCAAATCATTTGATTCTATAATATAAAACCTGTAAGCTTTGGAATTTTCTGCATATCCTATAAAAATTCAATCAATGCCTCTTTCTCTCAAATTTTTCTTTTTAGGTTCAGGTAATCTTACAATGGCTCTACACACCCAAACTCGAAAATTACTCAAATTTGGAGATTTCTTGTACCAAAGTTCATGTGGGACTGTTTTGTTCCTTTTTTTGGAAATATATTCAAAACATAGCAGACCGTAAGCATAGCCTCTCCTCAAAATTCCTCGTTCAAACCTGAGTAAGAAAGCATCCAGTTAACCATTTCCTTTAAAACTCGATTTGTCCGCTCAGCAACACCATTTTGTTGTGGTGTGTAAGGAGCTATAGTTTCATGGACGATTCCAATAGATTGAAAGTAAAGGGGATCCATATATTCCCCTCCCCAATCAGTCCTAAGACATTTATTTGATTTTCTTAATTGCAATTCCACCTCGGTTTTGTATGTTTTGAACTTTTCCATCTCTTCATCTTTAGAATGCAACAAATACATCGACTTGAATCATCACTAAATGTAACAACATATTTTTTATTTCCCAAAAAAGGTGTAGAATGGAAATCACATAAATCGCTATGTATTAAATCCAAACGGTCGAGTTCCTACTAACATTCGGAAACGGTTGTTTTGTGATTTTCATAAGCATACAAGTTTAGCATTTTTAAGTATTGATATCAAATGTTGGAACTAATCCATCTTTTGACATTTCGTGCATCCTCCTAAAAATTGACATGTCCTAATCTAGCATGACATAATATAGAATTATCTAAATTAGGAGCAGAAGTTGCAAAAACAAAATTATCATAAGACGCTAAATTATTTAAAATATTCATACAAAACATACGATCACAATAATATCCGAAACCCACAAAGATACCAGACTTAGATAGGACATATCTATCTGACTCAATTACTTGCTTATAACCTAACAATTCAGCAACCACTATATATAAGATTCTTTTGAACCTTAGGAACATATAATACATCACATAAATTAACTGTTTTTGCAGAAGCACACAACAATCTAACAACACCATTTCCTAAAATAGGCTTGATTCCTTCATCCGCTATGCGTAAAAGTGATCCATCATCAACCGGTTCCAACTTCTTGAACCATATTTCATCATTACACACATGACTAGTAGCACACGAATCAAGCCACCAAGAGTCATTTTTATCCTCCTGTACACAAGAAATTTCAAGAATTAGTTAAACATTATTAGGAGCTAAATTATAAAGATCATGGAAAATTTGACCTTTTGGTGGACCTTGGGCCTTAGACCCTCTTTCTCCACTTCCACTCGTTCCAGCACTAATGTTACCAAGTTTCACACGACAATCACACTTCATATGCCCAATTTTCTGACATCTCCAACATACCAATTCCTTAGGTTTCTTGTTGAACTTATTAGGACCATCATACTTACGTTTCTTTCCTTTTCCTTTGTTGTTAGGACTGTTTTTGTTCTCCTCAACTATGTGAACAGAAGGCTATCCAACATCATATTTTCCTTTGCCTTTATCACTTTCTTGAACTCGGAGTGATTCCTCAATTCGCAAGTGACTACCAAGTTGCACCAATGACAACTCCTCGTTTTGGTGTTTTAAAGTATGTTTAAAATCCTTCCTGGATGGTGGAAGTTTATCAATCACGCTAGAAACTGCAATGGATTCATCTATGTTCATGTTATGCAGTGTGAATTGACAAAGGATTGATAGCAATTCATTATATTGTTCCATCACAGGCCGAGAATCAATCATTTTGTAATTGTTAAAATCGCTAACCGATAACTTCTTACTCAAAGCTTCTTCAACGATATACTTGGATTCCAAAGAATCCCACAATTATCTTGCACTTTCAGCATTCTCATAAATATCAAACAAAGCATCAGACACACCATTTAGAATATAACCACGGCATATGTGATCATCATTCTCCCATTTGCTACACCTTCTCGTTTGATCCAAGGTTTCATTTTCCATTACTTCTGGTTGTGGGGTACTCAACACATAAACCACTTTCAACGTTGTGAGAAGAAAGTGAAACTTCTTCCGCATCTTCTCCAATATTCCAAACTTACTTGTCATCTCTTTCACATAATCGCTAGTACTCATGACTGCAGAAAACAGAAAATATCAAATTCGATTGTTGGTCCTATAAATCAACAAGGGTAGGTTTCTACAATCACGGATTGTTTTGTGAATCATATATAGATCACTTTCCGAATTTCATATTTCAACCCTTAATGCCTGGGTTACACGAAATCCAAATTATAGGAATAATTCATGAAGAACAAACTAGATTTGAGGTAGAAAATCAAGTTCAAAGTCTTAATGATTTCAGAGAATTCTATTATGTTGTTGTATGTCAAAATGATCCCGATTTCTTCATTTGAAAACCTGAGAAACTAACTCGTTTGGCAGTTGGAATCCATATTTTCGTATATGGTCCCTCTACTAAATTCATTTGGTGTTGCCCCTTGGACCGCGCAAAGGGGCCCTTGATCGCTGCCAATTTAGTCGTACCAGGATCAACCTAGACTATTCAAGTGTGCATTCCACACATCTTAAATTGTATTAAAACTATAGTTCAATCCCTTGATATATGTATTATTTTCATTACACTGAAATGATAAAGGTGACACTAAAATCACAAACATAATTATATATGGATTTTTTTTCATTTGTTGGTTGCTAGTTGTAAGTGTACATTTTGTCTACAACTTGTAGGGATAGTAGTCGGTAGCCTATTTTTGAAATGGTTGTATAGTTTTTGCCCAAAATTAGCAGATGATGTTGTGGAATAATTATAGGAGCTATAAGTATTCCCATTCTAGACTTCCAGATAGCTAAATAGCATCTATATTTTTATTAAATTGGTATATTGCTGTTTCTTGACCATGGTGGCACATAAGCTTACAAAACCTTCCAAGAAACTTTTTGACCATTGTTGAGCTTCCTGAAATTAACATGAAAGCTTTTAAATTATGCATATTTTTAATGCCTTGCAGTTTCTCAGCACCTCCAATGGAGGCGTTTTCTAAAGCTTTTTTATACTAGAAAAACTTTTCTTCATTGAATGAAAAACTTTTTCTAGCAAAAGCTTAGAGAGCTTTTCTAAGTTTCTGAGTGTAGTGTTTATAGAGAAAAGATTTTTTGAAAAACTTTTCTAGTGTAAGCTTATGTCGCATTAGAAAAGCTTTAGAAAAACTTTTCTCATTGGAGATGCTAATTTATTATTGCCAATTCTAGGTAGATTGTGGAACCTGGAGGTTGTTTGATTATATACATTATTAGATAATGAATTAATAAAGAAGAGTTTAGTTGTAGCTGCAGTAACTCTAAGGATTTACCATTAGTCTTTAGATCTGAATATATAATTTAAGTAGTTGTCAAGTGATTCCTCTTTAGTAAGCAAATGCTGTATATCTTCTTGTACCTAAAAAGTTTCTCCTACGGTGATATACTGTTTATAATGGAGAATTTTATTCTAGCAAAGGTCAAAAGTATCCTGGACATGTGGAAGAAAAGTAGTGCTTGTTTACATATGCATAAGGTGAAACAAGCAATATATCTTATCTTTTTGTAACAAGGTGAACCATGAAGCATAGACACTTCAAATTTATCCCCGCACATACGTATCAACACCCAGCACAACTTGAATGCGGCTGTAGACGCACTGGTTTACAGTGTACACGTATTCCAACTGTCTGAGTAAGATACAATTTTATCATGTTTTTGTAAAGGATTTGGCGGCTTTAACACTTGTATATCTACCTTCGATTTATATGTTGATCTTGATATTTCTGCTCTTGAAGACCTAGAGACCACATGAATAAATAAATGTGATACGAAGATAATTTGATTAAGTGGATACATATTTTCCTAGTTCTCGAGCCTTTAGGATCGAATACACAATCACTAAATTCATATACACCTTGAAATATTAGTACACATTTCAAGTTTTTGTGTCATCAACTATTGAGCTTTCATTAAATTATTTTACACTGTCATGAGCATATCAAAGTATATTTGCTTATCTACAAGTAACAAATTTATATTTATATTGGGAACATAAATTTCTGTGAAGCATGATTAAATTGTTGTTTTGTTAGGCCTTTTATAATTGGAATGGTTTCTTTCTTTATAAGCATCATCGATTGAATATATAGATTTTGCACAAGTCATTTTCTTTCACTCCATTATTGTCACACATAAACCTGTTTATATTTATAAAGCCTTGTATTCATACAACATATATAGAAATCAGAAACATATATACTATTCTGACAACATTCTTTTTCCTCATGGGTTGGGACCACCAATGCAATCTTATATTATAAAAATCATATTGAATAGTTTGCATCTCTGTGTACTATTATACCTTTTTCTTTAAATCAATGAGAGAATAATTGTCTTTCTTGTATTATTACACATTTGATGACTTTGGACAATGGATTTAACAAATGATTTATTAAACAACTAAAAAGCATAACAGCTTTATCACAAATAGTCCAAAATCTTGAAATCTTCAAATAATTAACAATCATCATCTCTCCTAAACCTTCTTAAAGTTTTGATCTTGCATTTTCCATACATGTTTCCTTACAAACATCTGCCTCCATAGCCTGCATTTCTAAATAGTATTTGCTTCATGTCTTCACAACTTATTATCGATCGGTGATCCTGTCCCTGAATTTTATATAAATTTTAGTTTGTAATTTATATATTATGCATGAAATCTAACACTACTTAATGTTGGAGTGTTATAGAACATATATACCTCGGAACATGAAGCTTGAAGGGAAAAATCATTGAAACAACTAATAACACATTGTTGAATGTCTAGGCCTAGTGCTTCAAGTGTGTTCACAGTCGATAACAACAATCCGGGCTTCGTTGAACAACAAATCCCCACTCGTGTATCCATATTTCCTCTCTCTACGTCAAACTGTAAAATTTGTTTTTATGTCAAAATCACTATGAATTTTTATGTGTATTTATGGTAGCTAGAATAATAAAAAATAGTACCTTTGGGGAATTCCTTATTTGTGATTCTTCATTCACGTTGAAACTTCCCATCAATTTCAACTTATCCACATCATGAGATTCAATATCTTGTTCCTTCATATCTTGAATCTTTTCCATAAGTTCCTTCATGTAATCTATTGTATCCCCAAGTATTGATGTTCTATCCATCTATTAATCAATTTATTATAAGAAGAAAAATAAGAATACTGTTAGTTAATTAGGAGATGGATGTAACATATGTGGTTGTACATAATCGGTGGTGTATGTGTAGCATGTTAGTGTTCGCCGTTCAAATAAACGGTTATAGAACTTAGATAAATAAAATAGAAATTCTCAAAGTTTGTATCATACGATAGTATTTACAGTTTGAAATAGTAAACCCAGAACATTATAATGTATAGGTTGTTTTTTGGTACCTTGCTTATTTTAGGAACAATTGATCTAAGCATAGAAAGTCGATCATTTAACCGTTTTCGACGTCTTCTTTCTGCCATTAAGTTCTTGGAGGGTTGTCCTTCAACTCTCTTAGAAGACTTACTCTTCTTGTCCCCATTTAATCCCATGGAGAACAGGGTTTGGATTTCATTTTGAGAAACATCATTAATATCTTCTTCCTCTAATTCCACCATTAGTGGAAACATTTGTTGGTCATATGATGAAGAAACGGAACCCTCAATCGGTAACAAAGTATCAAAATATGGTGCACATGAGTAGATTGATTCATCGGTGTAAGGGGACTCGAAAGTGGGTTGTAAAAATGATGATGAACATGGAAATAGTAGCAAGTCATCTTGTTGATCATTAGGGAATAATTGAGTAGTGTTAAGTTGTTGATAATTAGAAAATGTGGACCATGATTCTTCTTCTGTTGTGGATGGAGCCAAAACATCTTCTAGGAGACCTTGTTGACTGCTTGGTTGGTGCATCTTTCTAAATGTATTGGCAATTCGGAAGTGCTTTTGGCTTATATAGCAAGTGCATTTGAGGTATGTTTAGTGTGTGATATACTAATATTAATCTAAGCCATTAATAGGAATTTTAAGACCCTATAAGTTTCCGAATAAGTTGATTATAATTTATCTTCTTTAATTACTACTACTTATTTAGCAAATAATGGAATTTTATTTTATGTGGTGTTGGTGTAATAGACAGAAAATTAAAGCAAATATAAATGAGATGTTGGCAATTTTAAAGGTTAATTAAAATTGTGTAATTAGTGAATATAGATTTTTATGTTGGTGTAATAGACAGAAATTATATTGAAATTATGACACTTAGACTGCTGGTATTCATATCAAGATCCTCTCTCTTTACATTAATCAACAGCCTCTCCTCTCACACAAAGGTGTAACCACAATATTCCTATAATATAATTATGGATTGATTGATTTGCCAAGTTTTCGTGATTAATTAAAGATGTAAAGTTATACTCGATCCAAAAAGAATTATGAAGTGGCTAAAAATATTAAATAAACTCTTTCACTTTTTCTCTACATGTATCATCCACCGTTCAATCCAATAACTTTATTTATTTATGTTGCGATCTGATAATAAATATAATAATTAATTTTCTTTTGAAAGCAATCCAGGAGGCTGGTTTAAAGTTAAAGCCCACAATATTGGAGCAAAAAGCGGTTTCAGCGATATCTGATTGGTGTACCAGTAACATTCACATGTGATGATATAATACCGCTTTCACACAGACTGCTATTGTCCTTACTTGTATCTTGTGCTTCCACCATTGTACCATCAAATTATTACTTCCACTATTATTTGTTCAGTTATTCAATGGTAGTAAAACTTTAACTTTTTCCTTAGAGACAACAAAAAAATTACATATACAAAGATCAGTCAAATATATTCTTTTGTGTTTGTAGGTCACTTATATTTAAAAATGATTTTGTAGGTCATTCATATTCGTATATTGTTTTATGTATATCAAAATCGACTAAAAACTAATTGAAAAAGTGTAAAACAAAACGAATACCCATGTGTTTGAATAAACTAAAATAATTTAAATAATGTTCATTAATAAATACAGGGGGTATTTGTATCATTTTATATTTTTTATGATTTTTTAGCTGAATTTGGTTTATATGAAACAATATACAAATCTACGTGGCTTACAAAATTATTTTCAAATATGAGTGGCCTACAAACATAAAATAATATACTCGGGTGACCTCCATATATACTTTGGGGGCTGATTTGGTGAGGGAGAAAAGAAGGGAAAACTTTGTCATTTGCATGCAAAATGTGGTGGCTTGTGTTAGTTCATGCATGCACAGGGGCGGATCTCGGATCTCTGCTTGTGTAACTCGGGTCAGCTGCCCCCAACAACCCAAAAAGAATCGGTACAAATTAGGAGCTTTTTTTTAGATGCCCTCAGCCCAAAATATAAAAATCCCCCAACCCAATACTGAAAGGCTCTAAAGTGAAAGTTTAAGCAACTTTTAAATGAACTTGTTAGTTTAATATATTGGATAGGGTTCCTGAGAGAAGGGGTTAAAATGTAGGAAGAATAAGAAGTAAATCACAGCCATCAATTTTAAAAAAACAATTAATCTACGGTCACAAAAAACACGGTGGCAATTTTGAAATTAAAACCAACTTCACGGGCAACAAAGCGTGGGCAGCTAAGTAATCAAATAACAAAAAGCCTGCACATTGCCTTTCAATTTTCCATCTTCCTGCAAAAACCCTCATCACGTACCACCACCAAAAAACCACACACTCTCTCTCTCTCTCTCTTTTTTGCGATTAAAACTGAATCAGAAAACCTAGCTCGTGAAATCGATGAAATAACAAAGTGTTCAAAGCTAATAATCACGATAATGAAGAAATCGATGCCGGAATCATCGAAATCGGGAATCAAAACACCAAAAACTGTAGATAAAATAAAAAAAAAACTCCAAATACAGTAAAACAAGCTCCTACATGTAAGTTTTTCACGTTTACAAACCCTAGCTAGTTAAATGCATGATTAGTAGTTACATTTCGAGAAGTTTTAAACTTAATGTATGGTTAACTAAACAAAAAAAAATTATTATATGATGTTGCAGTAACAAGGAGAAGTAATAGAGTTGTTGCACAAATACAAAGCACAACAAAAAAACGTAAAGGAGAAAACGATATCAATCCATTGTTCAGATGACGAAAGCACAGAGGGAAGCATAAAGAGCAGTAAGTTTTATAGCGTTTTCTTATACATTATTAAATACCTACATTATGCTGCAAATGTGATAGGATTCATGAGTTACAGAAACATTTTATGAGTGAATAAACTACAAAAATAGGTTTGAAGGAAGTTTCTGAAGTATATTTTATCTCTAAATGATTATTGTTGTTGTCTATTTACTATACATAGAGAATCATACTAATCATGTAAGTGAATAGTTATGTGTACATTGGGATGAAAAACCAAAAAACATAGTAATAAATTAAATTTGGTGCATCAAAGTAGTGAACACAGTGCATCATACATATAAATTGGTGAATCATTTTAAAAATATTATGCAGAACCTACTGAGGACGTGAAACTTGTGAAGGAGACACACCATCAACAAAGAAAGAAAATAGTCGGGAAAAAAAAAAGACATCAGAAATGTCATCTGGTAAAAAAAGGAGGAAAGTACAAGAATGTGAAACAAGTGCAAAAAAGCAACAAGTGGTTAAAGGTGGATCTGAAAAGGAAGTCAAGCAAACGTTCAAGAGGATAAGTACTAGATGTTCACCTGTGGCACTATGTGAAGTTTTGAGAAAGTTAAGTAATGCACAGAAAGATGTAGTAAGAGGAATGGGATTTGGAACCATTATGGAATTCTTCAAAATAAAACATGCACCCACAGCCCTAGCAAATTGGGTCGTAGAAAATTTTGATCCAGATGGTTGCACAATAAAGTTAGATGACGATAGAAAGCTAAAAGTAACTGTAGAAACAATTCATGATGCACTAGGGATCCCAATGGGGGGAATCAAAATTGAAGTTGGAAAAAAAGCTGACATATCAGATGAAACAACTAGGAATTGGAGGAGAACATTTCACGATCAAGAGGACGAATTAGGCAGATTGTTTGTGAAGCCAATCATGGAGAGGATCATTAATGTATTGGACGTTGGAGATGATTTCAAAATCAACTTTCTTGTAGTTCGAAAGATAAAGATGCATCAGGAAGCAATCCAATGACAATTCAGGTATGATAAGTATTTAAAAATTAAGAGGAGGTTTTGGAAGGGTGAAAATAATCGAAGGAGTTCAAATTGAGAACAACAAGAAGAGGAAAGAAGCAAGAAAGATAAAGATGCATCAGGAAGCAATCCAATGACAATTCAGGTATGATAAGTACTTAAAAATTAAGGTGCATCAAATTTGGAAGTTTATATATCACTGTTAAAAATTTACAGGAAACCAAGCTCTTTATTAAGTCAAAATTGCTCATTGTCAATGACATAAAAGAAAGTATCGAGAAGGTTATTGAAAATGCTGAACTGGATAATCAAAATGATGAAGAGTTACAAGCTTTGAGGAACCAAGTGGAAGAGATGTTTGTAGAACCTTTCGGAAAAATATTTGAAGAAAAGAAGGTGACTGATGAGCAAGAACGGATAAAAGAAAAATTACATCAGGTAGGCGTTGAAGGCAATAGAGTAGAAGACAAGAATGATGATGCCAATGATGAAGAAGTGGTAAATTTGGCAGAAAATGATGAAGGAAACCCAGAACAACCAAAAGAAACAAGCAATAAGAAACACATAAGCTTTGATGCCCCAACGTTTGACCTCGGAATATCACTTGATATTCTCACAGAAGAAGATAAAACAGATAATGAACGAGAGAAGAACCAAGAAGATGACATGTCTCACTTATCAGAAATGCTAGTAGACATGCCATTCTTATCAACAAAACAAGATGCACCAAAAGAAACACCAGAAAGAATCCTTACGGAAAATGAAATCTATGCAGCAGCAACCGATGAAGCGGAAAGACAGTCAACACAAAGGAAGACGGATGCAGCGTATCAGGCTGATAAATTGTCAAAGTTGGAGGCAGAGAGGAAGGAACTTGAGAGAAAAGGAGCAGAAGAATTGGAGACATTGTATGAGGAAGAAATGAGACATTTTACACAAGATGATCCAATCTGCAGGGAGGATGAAATCCCAAAAATTCAAACTCAAGCAACCGAAAGCTTGAAATTGAAAAAAGGGAATCAAGAAAAGAACTCCTGTTAGAACAAGAGCAACTACAAAAAAAAGTGCAGAAAAGAAGAGTAAAGATATTCAAAATGAACAACCAGCGAAACAAGAAGAAGTTAAAAAACAACAGCAGTTAAAAAAGCAGAGAAGAAAAAGTGTGCTTGAAAGCATAAAGAATTTGAACAAAACATACAAGAGTCCCCATGCTCAAGTTTCCACTGCAACACCAAAAAAGCGTGTGACATTTGTTCAACCGGATGTGGAACAAAAGAAAGAGAAGATAGAGAAAAGACAAGTGAAAGGGAAGGAGAAGGTTGATGAAGAAGAAAGCACTTAAGTAATTTTTGATGGAAAAAGGATAACAGTCAAGTTATCTGATTCACTTGAATCTCCATACTTTGCTAAGCCAATTAATCTAGCGCAAGGAATAACAACAGGTGAAGAATGTTTTTCAAGATACGTATTCAGCGGGTTTGCAGAACCAAGGTAAGTATATTTTGTTAATCTGTAAATTTAGGCTTAGGTAAATTATAATTTTGAATACCAATATGGTGCATCATGTATTTAATAAAGGTGCATCATGACTATGAAAAAAAGCAGATTTTTCATTTGTAATTAAAAACATAAAAATCTGCTGCAAAAAACATTAGGTGTATCATAATATTAATACTAGTTTCTGTGTTCAAAACAGCGATACTATTTTCCTGAATGGGGATGATGTCAAAATTGAACGTTTATTGTTCGAGTCGCTCATGCCAGGATTGGAGATTTCATCCTCATCAATGGATTTATGGACTACAATTTTGAATTATGAGGAATACTTTAAAAAAAAAAATGATGAAAGACGGCCATTGTTGTTGGAAACTGAAACACTTGTAAGTGATAAAACAAATAAATAAAAAAAATTCTTTTTTTATTTTTTACTTTAATTCACTTTCTTGCTTCTGCTATGCAAAACATCAAACAGACGTACAGCTTGCTATCAAACAATAAAAGCAACGATGATGCAGATTTTCTGTATGGGGTGTTTAAGACGAATTTGAATCATAGCAGGACCAACAGCCCATATGGTGATCTAAGAGAAGTTACACTTGTAAGAGAAAATTTATTGAAAATGAATTAAATAACTGTATTCTTGCATAAAAAACAAAAACTAATAATAAAAATGCTTGACTATGAACAGTTGTTCTTTCCTGTATTGAAGACATTAGGAAATTCAAATCATTTCTATTTAATTTGTTATGACCTCACGACTTCAAAGATAGACATTCTTGATAACATGTTTTCAGAAGTTGAAGACCTTGCAGTTAGATATGACCACTTGCCAGAAGTACTAGTAAGTTTATGTGATTTAATAACCTCTTTTGATGCACTAAAATAAAAAATAACCTTCCTGTATTTGCAGACAAACTTATTTGTCCGATATTTGGAAGATCAGGAAGAACATCACCCTGCAGCAGTAAACTTAAAAGATGAAAAACCAAGAATCTTGAAAATGACTTAGCAGACAAGAAAAAATGTTGTGGATTGTGGAATATTTGTGATGAGGCACATGGAAACCTACAATGGTAATGGGATGCAGAATTTCAATACCGAATTAAAGAACGAAGGGAAAGGACAAGATAATCAACTGGTTGAGTTAAGAAATAGGTATGTCGCAAAGATGCTGATGACATACCTGAATGACAACAAAAAAAAGGTGCAGGAGGAAGTATTTACTGTGGATAGGATGACAGAACCTCAGCGTAAGAAACTTAATAGTTATGCCTTTGTTAAGATCAAAAAACGAGTAGAGCTTTATATGATGAGGTTTGCTGAAGACGAAGATGATGATGATCGTTCCTATGAAAATTAATCTTGAAAAGATAGTTTGTTAACTGAATATTGTCTTCTTTTGTGATACACATATCATCTGGTTATTTGTCATCATTCTGTTTTGCCGTGGATGGCTCTAAGACTATTATAATTCAATTTTTAGTTAACCTTTTTTCTATGATTAAGATTGTTATTATGGATTGACATGAAAAAAAAAGAAGCAAACTATCATGTTACCAAGATTGAAAAAACTGTTCTAAAAAGTGTAATAAGTTCAAACAATATGGTGCATCAGACTGTAAAAGCAAGTGCATCATAGAGTAAAAATAAAGTGTATCACAGTGTAAGCTAGTGTAAAACTACAGTGCATCATTGTGTAAGAATATAGTGCATCATTGTGTAAGCATCATTGTCTAAGAAGATGTGCATCATAATGTAAAAATATAGTGCATCATTGTCTAAGCATCATTGTCTAAGAACATGTGCTCATTTCTTACCTATTCGAGATGACTATAACATGGAGAAGCTCGCTCGAGTCTATATTAACGAAATTGTGTCGCGTCACAGAGTGCCTGTTTCCATTATCTCCGATAGAGATAGCCATTTCACGTCACGTTTCTGGCAATTGTTACAGAAAGCGTTGGTACGCAGTTAAACCTTAGTACGACATACCACCCTCAGACAAATGGACAAAGCGAGCAAACGATTCACACGTTGGAAGACATGCTTCGAGCATGTGTACTAGACTTCGGAGGAAGTTGGGATATCCACTTACCATTGGTAGAGTTTTCATATAACAATAACTACCATACTAGTATACAATGCGCTCCTTATGAGGCATTATATGGACGAAAATGCCGATCACCTTTGAGTTGGTATGAAATCGGTGACAAACACTTAACTAGGCCTGACCTTATCCAGGAAACCACAGACAAAATCTCGATCATCCGAGAATTTCTTAAAACCACCTAGAATCGGCTGAAAAGCTATGCAAATAACCGTAGAAAATCTCTAGAATTCCAAGTAGGTGATAGAGTATTCTTGAAAGTATCACCATGGAAAGGGATGGTTCGTTTCAGCAAAAGAGGCAAGTTAAGCCCACGTTACATTGGACTTAACGAAATCATTGAACGAATCTGTCCAGTAGCTTATAAACTTAAGTTACCGCTAGAACTAGGTGCGACTCACGACACGTTTCATTTATCAAACCTTAAGAAATGTCTAGCTAACGAATCGCATATCCTACCCTAGAGGGAATCCAAATCGACAATCGCTTACACTTTACGGAAGAACCGAATGGAATCCTTGATAAAGAAGTCAAACGCTTAAGACGATACAAAATTCCGATTGTCAAAGTCCGTTGGAATTGTAAGCGCGGACCTGAGTACACTTGGGAACGAGAGGATTTCATGAGATGGAAATACCCTCATCCATTCACGAATTGAATCTCACAACATGACCGGCTGAATTTCGGGACGAAATTCATTTTAACCGGGGGAGACTGTGACAACCGTCAAAAATCTCAGGTCAACATCGCACTAGATTCCCTAGTCCTTTTAATTATGTTTACAGCACTCTAAAATCCTAGTGAAAATTCTAGGTTACAACTCCTTAAGTACCGAAACCGTAACTTACCGAAATTGCGTGACGTCTTAGAAGATTGCTTAGCGGACTTTAAGACCGTGAGGAACATTAAATTAGGTTACAAAGTGCCAAATAAAACAAATGAAATTAAATTTCATAAGTCATCACAAAATATTTATCATATCACAAAAATCGGAATTTAACTGGAAATTCCGTAACTCGGTAACACGACTGGAAATCGGTTTATTAACTCGCGAATGTCAATCGTGATCGAATCAAATACATTTTGATGAATGTTAAAAATTTATAAAATAAAGTTATATGACTCACACTTTAACCAACAAAAACATCACGAAAATCGGAAATTAACCGAAATTTCGTAGCTCGGCAAACGCGACCCGAATCGAATAAACGAAACTCGAATCCGACAAACTAATACTTGAATATCCATTATAAACAATCTAAAATACAATTTGAAGTATTTTAGAAATTTAGAACATCAATTTTTATAACCCTTATATTAAGCATAAAAACAACATAATTTAATGTTTTGAAATGTGCAAGACTTGTACAATTTTAATACAAATAAATACCCCATCTAATACATATTATATTTAATCAAAAAAATAAAATAAAGACCCCAAATATTCATGCCAAAACCGGACCTCTCCTTCCCCCACTCAAATCCTCTCTTTTTCTTACAAAACTCCACTCACAATGTTAAAGATTCCATGCAAAGCCTTCACCATTTTCACACTCTTTCTTTCCATCATTCCCTTTCTTTTCTCTCAAGAAAAACACACACAAAACCTCTCTTTTCACACACTAAACTCCAGAAAATATTCATCCAAAGATCATCATCTCAAAGGTGTTCTTCCATTAAAACACATCTCTTAAGGTAGAATCACCATTCCTAGCTTCCATTTCATACTTTCTTTATGTTTATTTCATGTAAATAGATGGATTTTATGCCTATTTCATGGCTAAAATTCTCATTCACGGGTTGATGGTTTGTAGGTTCCCTTACACTTGTTAAAGTGTTAAAACAAAAGGGCAACCCATGATCAAACCGAAATCAAACCGAAAAATCGTCTTTTTAGTGTTTGAATGCTTATTTACTTGTTCTTGCTAGCATAAATGGTTTAAAATGCTAAAATATGTTTATGTTTATGTAAAATACATGTGCATGCATAAAAGACAAGGCTTCAATCATTGGATGAGGTCTAAAAATCGTTGGTAGTGAAAAACACACCAAAATGATCACCATTGTCTTATATGTAATCTGTCCAGATTTTGACCTCACTTAAAACGACCATAACTCAGTCAATAATGGTCCAAAAATCTTGATTTTTCTTCTAGAATTTAGCTTAATGTCTTACCTTTAAAACCCCATTGGTCTCACTCAAATCCATTGAGTATTCGACCTCCAAATGTATCACACAAAACTGATGCGCAAACAGTAACTTTTCTGTGAGCACCTTGTTGTGATACTTGTTCATGGGTCTTAAGGTGTTCAATAAATCTAAGAAAAATTATTTTAGACTCCTAACATGTATATCTCAGTAGAATAAAAAGATATAAATTTATCTTGATGATTAAGTATTTTTAGAAAATGCATGAACATCATGCATTATTTTATCCTTGTAGAATGCAAATAATTGTGTTGTGATAAATCAAAAATACAAAAATATTAGATAAAACATGTTAAAAATTTGGGGATGATTTTTCTCAGTAACTATATCATGAAAAGAACTTTGAAAAGAAAAATTTGAATTTTTGAAAAAAACATAAGCATTTTTCCTAGTTTAATACAAATAAAGTCTATAAAGAGGAAAAATATTCATGAAAAATACTTTTTGACATCAGAAAAATATGGGAAAATTCCTGTGTCATTTTCCACAGAAAATGACACTATCCTCAAAATTTGACACACATTGGAAGTGATTTGATATGTTTTCCGATTTACGTTTCGTTAAAACCCATAATGTTTGGAAGAAAAGTTTCAGTACTCAAAATGACTTGAAAATTTTACAAAAATCTAAAAATGGTTAAAAACTGATCTGGTAAAAATTCCAGAATTTTTTGTGAATAATTACTATTTTTCCCATATTTATCCTACTTTTTAGATATATAATGATTATAAATAATCCATAAGTCTAAAAATCCCCAAATTTTCACAGAAAATTTGTGAACTATATTTAATGTTTCATACCAAGTTTGATAATTTTTAGATGTTCTATTCATGTATTTCCATTATTTTGTTCACAAACTCGAACAATTACCGACAACGTAAATTAATTGGAAATTCGAACTTTAGCGGCACTTTGTAATTTAATTAGCTAGCTAAGCAATCTTAACAAACCGTATTATTCGAGAAACTAATTAGAAGCCTTGTGTTCTTAGGAATTGGATAGGAGTCAAACCCGGTCGGTACGCGCATTACATCCATCCGTACGCTCACGCTCAATAGTGAGTTTACACAGCCCCTCTTTTTAACGTTTTACTTAAATGTTTTGGGGTGAAAAGCATGCTATATGATTTAATTACTATATTTGGATTACAAATACTATGCTTATGTTATACTTGATTTACGAATGCTATGCTTATACGATGCTCGTTTTACAAATGCTATGCTTACTTTCGAGTACTTGACATGGTTAAAATGCCGTATTAATTACGAATAACTTCTTGAATGTTTGAAGTTTATACGAACGTGATTATATGCTTGGTTTCTATCGTATCTAAAGTCCCCGGTATATCTACACGACCATTAACTCTATATGAGCCAAATGATGCATATGAATAGTACTATTTGGGAGCGAGACCACCTCCCCACTCACGCGGCCACGTGAGTGCATCCCATCATCCTAAATGCCAACGATAGGGCATCTCTCTTTGGGGCAAAGGTTTATCGGTTGTAGGTTTGGTTGTGGACTCAAGCATATTAACTCATTGTGACTATAGACATTATAACGTGATAGCATAGAAATTTCATAAACGACTATAAACGTATGACGTTTTGACATTTGAAATGACATTTCTTTGAAACTATAAACCTTACGACCCGAACTTGACAAGGACTTTGTCGTTAGAAACCATATTTCTTTAAAACCATAAATTTTGTAACCTGAGTTTTATACTATAAATCATTGTGGTTTTGGACAATGTGGTTTCATAATAACGCCGCGCATCCTTATGAACTTCGACATAATAATCCGTTGAGACTATAAACGTTTTGATATTGATTTGATGATCCATTGACTTTATAAACGTAACATGAACTTATTAAATACTACAATATGAGTTTTATAAACGTAACTTGAACTTATTAAATACTATATCTTGAGTTTTATAAACGTGAATTAAATATTCCTTTGAAAATATGAGCGGAGCGTTATAAATGAATCATGACTTTTAATTGAGTACAAAAAGGGAATCGCTCTTAAATGAGCCTCGTTCTTAAATAAACCTCATTTGCAAACAAAACATCTATTCACAAATGAATCTAGCTATCAAATGAATATCGCTCTTAAATGAGCCTTGTTTTAATGAATTACTTTTATAATTATCAGCGCAATAGCGTTTGACTATCCTAAAAATTTATTTCAAGAACTTATCGGATGATTATCGTCTTTGTATGAGTCTCGGCACTAAGCAGACTACTTTTGCGAACTAATCACGTAGTAACGTGGAACTTTTAAACTAGACTTTGTAAACACTTGAAAAGGGTCTTTCATTACACAAAACCTGTGTACTCACCAACTATGTTTCATAGTTGACCTGTTACTTTTACATGCTTTTCAGGAATTAGTCACAACTTGTCTATTGAAGCTAAACCCATTATATGATCTATGCTGCTGTAGCATTACGAGACTTTCTCTTTTGGATGTAATCAAATGTTTAGACTATTTACTTTTGTGCTGTAAACGCTTGTAAGACTTTATGTAATGTATTAATTGTAGACCGTTGAACGGTGATCTTTTGTAATTTTTGATTATGAAATCATTGTCCTGTTACATATCGTGTTTCCGCTTTAGCGGGGTGTGACACGGCACAACAGACCATAGGACTCGAAACGTCTACACCCACATTCAATAGTAACCTCAACACCATTGTAAACAACCTACCAAATAGAATAACATTATTTAATTAAACAAATAATGCACTAACACATAAAATAGGAAAAAGTAAAAACGTGTTTATAGAAAAAAGAAAACCTCATATTTTGTTGAGATTGAAAACTCAATGTCACGAATAGTATATGTATCAAAACTATCATTACACTTGATGGTAACACCAATGCAATAATCAGAAGCTGCAATTATTTCATCTTGAACATCCTGGAACACAGTCCTCGTGTAAATCTCAGAACAATGCTGCTCCATAAGAAAAGTAGTCTTCAAATCTGGATTAGTGTAAAGTGAATCATGGTCGGTCTTTTGTTGAACATATCTCTGTGAATCCAATGCAGTATCATAATGGCTGAGAAATTCTACAAGACTCAAGTATGGATTTTTAATCTTCCCAAAAAAATGGTTCTCACCCTCAGAGCGCGAAGATGTGCGCATTAAACCAGCCAAAGGCTCATTTAGCAAGTATGCAGGAATCCACCTATGCCTTATATTGTAAATCTCTGTAAGCCACCTATTATTATGCAGGCCAAAATTATTGATAATAACATCCCACTTGCTCTCAAATACTTCGGGACTTATCTTGTCGGTCCAAACGATATCACAAATTCGCTGCTTGAAATCCGTGTTGTTACAAATATCATGACCAACCTAAAAAAATATATAACAATACTATATATTATATCAACAAACACAAGCATGCACAGAAAAACATGTTCGTAAAAAAATAAAAAAGTGTGCATCAAATACCTTTATAGTTAATTTATGCATTGTTGGTGCACGTTTTGTGACAACAGCTCTTATTTTATAATAGTTAGTTTTGTAATTAGTTTTATAGTTAATTTTGTAGTTTGTTTAATTATTAGCCTTTTTGTAACTTGTATTGTAAGTTCGTACGAACCTAGGACCAGCTAAGTTCGTACGAACTTGCTGGGTATAAATACTAACTTGTAATGTTTTATTTGTACGCTTTTGAATCAGTTATATTCGAATATACAGAGCTATCTTCGAATACATACGAACTTACACTATAAACACTTGCAATTCACTTGTTTTATTGTTGTTTTTGTGTATTATACCATTCCACAAACTAATACACATTGTAATCCCGTTTAGATCCGTTCAAAGGGACTATCAATTGGTATCAGAGCTTCAACAAGCCTTTGTTGGGTTCGGGATTGATAAAACACAAAGAAAACGAGATTTGAAAGTGTTTTGGAAGATAAAAGTTGTACTTTCGGCTTCCTTGAATGTTTGTGATTCATATTCCTTAAGTTTCATTCGATTTCAACGATTCAATCTTTCTAGATCTGAGTTTTTGCTCAGATTTGTGTTTGAACAACAAGTTCGTACATTTCGGAAAGTTTCGTACAAACTTACCTCATTTAACCTTTGAACCTAGCCAACTGTAAGTTCGTACCGCTTCGAACCTGCTAAGTTCGAACGTTTGAAATCATACGAACCTAGATAGTCTTCGAACTTATAAGTTCGAATTAATCTAAGTTCGTACGAACCTAGTGTTGACTTTAGTTGACTTTTTGTTTGACTTTTTTGACTTTTAGTGCTTGACTTTTGTTGACTTCTCGCGAAATGTCGAACTTAAGTAAGATGATTGAGATGGACCACGAGGTGGGTAAATCCGCCTCTCCACCGAAACTTCTCAAGGGAGAAGACTACTTTTGGTGGAAGGATAGGTTTGAGTCATTTGCCAAGTATAATGACGTGCGTATGTGGATCTGTATTAAAGATGGGTATGAGGCACTGACTTACGATATTGAGGGCAAACAAAGAGTAGTGCAATATTCATCATTAAAGGAGGAGGAACGCAAGATGTACGAAGCAGAGAATAAAGTATTGTCTGCTCTTACTATGTGTTTGTCTCAAGAAATCAAGCACACGTTTAAAAAATATGACCTATCTAGAGAGTTATGGTTAGCTCTGGAGAAGAGATTTGAGGGTAATGAGTAGATTAAGGAAGGTCGTGCTGAGCTGCTCACAAAACAATTCTATGTGTTTAAGCACATGAAGGATGAGACATTAGAAGAGATTATCACACGATATTATCATCTAATGACGGAAATGGAAGGCACTAGCCTTAAATTTTCAGACACCATGAAGAATAATATGTAACATCCCACAGTTTGAAAGGAATTTCGGAATTTAAAATAAAGTTTATGAATCCTACGAACTATTTGTTGATGTCTCGAGTTAGAATTTGCACGACATTAAGATTTGGGTTACATGTGGGATTTAATGTAAGATTGAGGAGGTTAAGCGTAAATAGCGAAATATATATATATATATTAACTTCTTACTGCCTCCTAATCACTTCTAGAACACAATTGAATTCGCAATTTTCGAGTTTTAGAGAGAGAAATGAGTTTTTAGAGAGAGAAAGGCCTAATTCAAGTTGAAAATTGAAGATTTGAAGGATTGGAACCGTGATTAAGTGTTCAGACGTGAGAGACTAGAGGTTGCAGAATTTCACGTACTTCGAGGTAAGTAATAGGGGAATATAAATTAAATGAAATTATCTAATTGTAAAAGTACTTGAGTGTACTTAATTGTTGAAGTACTTGAGTGTACTTAATTGTTGAAGACTTGAGTGTACTAGATTGTTAAAGTACTTGAGTGTACTTGATTGTTGAAGTACTTGAGTGTACTTAATTGTTGAAGTACTTGATTGTACTAGATTGTTAAAGTACTTGAGTGTACTTGATTATTGAAGTAGTTGAGTGTACTAGATCGTTGAAGTACTTGAGTGTACTAGATCGTTGAAGTACTTGAGTGTACTAGATCGTTGAAGTACTTGAGTGTACTAGATCGTTGAAGTACTTGAGTGTACTAGATCGTTGAAGTACTTGAGTGTACTAGATTGTTGAAGTACTTGAGTGTACTAGATTGTTGAAGTACTTGAGTGTACTAGATTGTTGAAGTACTTGAGTGTACTAGATTGTTAAAGTACTTGAGTGTACTAGATCATTGAAGTACTTAGGTGTACTAGATTGTTGAGGTAGTTGAGTGTATTAGATTGTTGAAGTACTTGAGTGCACTGCATTCAGATTTCTTGAGCGTACCGTATTAATTCAGTGATTGGCCCTCTTATGCTGAGTGATCATAAATGGCCTAGAAGTATAATCGTGAATCTTTACTGAGCCGAGTAAATATAAACGGTTATAGTGTTTTATAAGATTGTTATCTTTATACTGATGTAATCCTGTTACTTACTAAGCTTGTGTGCTTATCTATGTTGTTGTTGCTGTTTTATTACAGGTGGGTCGAGTAGAGGGATAAAGGGTTCAGGGAAGGAACCTCAGCGCGATTAGTGGTGGGCTTGCTACGGCTAGTAGTAAGCGTTTACTCCCGTTAAATCATGCTCAGATATCGAGGGAGTCTTTTTGAGAACTCACATTTTGTAATAACTATAAAACATTGTGAAGTTCGTGTAACGAATGTATGATACGTATTTATATATGTGTTTAATTATGTTTAATGAGTTCAAAAAAAAAAATTGTCTTAAACAAACGGGTGTTACATAATAAACTTCTCGAAGCTTTACCTACTAAGTGGGACATCTACACTTTAATGGTGAGGGAGAGTAAAGACTATAAGACTTTCTCGCTTGATGAAGTAATTGGTAAACTTCGTGTGTATGACCTTAGTATCCAAAGGAAGGAAACAGGATCCGATCAGGTTCAGGATCCAAGCGTTTACCATGGTAAATGATCTGATTCAATTGCATCTACTAGCAATGGTGTCACAACATTCTTCACTGGAAATGCTGAAACAGACTGGGTTGTCAGAAATTCTGGCGGCAATGTTTGTTATACAGCATCATCTGATTTCTCTAACAAGGACAGGAATCCACAACAATCTAGGACAACAAGTGGATTCAAATCAATGCCTATGAGTATGAAATCAGCTGAAGAGGAAGTAACCCTACTTGCCTTTTTCATAGCTTCTCGTGAGAACTTCATCAAGGGCAAGATCACGGATCCCGAATTAATAAACGAGGATTATGATCAACTGGACCAAGATGACTTAGAAGAGATGGACTTGCAATGGCCAATGGCCATGATCGCAAGAAGACCCGAACGATTTATGAATAGAACTGGGAGAAAATTTATGAGCAGCAAATTGGGTTTCGATAAGTCCAAGGTGAAGTGTTATAACTGTGATAGTTTTGGGCACTTTGCTCGAGAATGTCAGAGACCTAAAAGAGATCAAGCACTTGGTCAAAACGGGCCAAGAAACTTCAATCAAGGCTCCTCAGGTAACAACCAGAACTCAGGAAGTCATCGGACTTCAAGAGCTCTGGTAGTTCAGTCACTAGAGGGAGCATATGATTGGAGCACAAAATCTGAGGAACCGCAAGCATTTATGGCCTCCATTACTGAAGAGAAGGAGGAAAGCACTGCGGGGTCTGATTCAGAGAAGGAAGTTAAGGAAGATGACAAGTCTGAGTCTGATGCGGGAGAAAGATCAGAGAAGGAAGCAACTACTGAGATGGAGATTGATGTACCTGCTGATGAAGAAAGAATCATGACTCTGAAGTCGACTGAGGAAATGAGCTCAAAGGACTTCATTGCCTACATGACCAATCTTGACGCTGATAATCAGAAGGTATTACTTAATTTAGATCTAGTAGTTAAAGCCTGTGTATTATGTACTAACTTTCAGGTACAGGCTGAGGAATTGATCGAGGCATCTAACTCGATGACGGCTCAGCTAAATTCTTTAAAAGAAGAAAATGTCCTTTTAAAACTAAGAAATTATGAACTGGTAAATAAGGTTAAGTCTAACAAAGAAGACTTAAGAGTTTTAAAAGAAAAAGTTAATGAGCTGAGTCAGAACGAAACAATCTTCCGAAAAAGAAAAGGAGCTAGCAGACGCTAAAGTTAGGATTGCTGATTTAAACAGAAACTTAGAATTACGAAAATTCTCAATCGAAACTTTAGACAATATGCTTAGCTTACAAAAACAGCCAGGAGACCATTGGGGAATGGGCTATACTGAAACCCCTCCTCCATTTAATCAAAACTACACTTCTACATCCGATAAACCTGAGCTGTTACCTGCTAGTGATTCTGTCATTCATTCAGCCGTTCCTGGGTTTATATAGTTTGTAAGACCTTAGAAAGATGAGACCAATGATCAGATTGAATCAAAAATTTCTGAAACTTCCAAGACATCTTCATCAATTCTTAAAAAGAAAATAACGTTTGTCCAAGGTGAAATGGAAGTTAAAACCGGTAATGAGGAACCAAGTGAAGCTATTAAATCTGGTTTACCTAACTCTGAAAATGTAAATGAAAATCTGAAAAGAGATAAGGGTAAACAAGTGGAAATGGTCTCCACTACACCTTTACCTATGTTGGTCAATCCAACGGATCACAAGGCACCTAAAAAGGCCTCGGTGAAACGTTCATGCTTCTTGTGTCACCAAAGGGGACACGTGGCAAGTATTTGCCCAACAAAAGGGAAAGGTAGTAAACCCACTCAGGTGAATAAGGACAAATCACCTGTTAAACTTGGTCCATCTCAGGACAAGAAAATTGTGATACCTGAGAAACCTACTGTTTTTCAAAGAATTACAAATGTTTTTGTTGAATCAATAGAACATAGTGTTAATTTAGGAAGAAAGGGGTTAGGATTTAAGAGAATTTTGAGCTCTCAAATATCCCAACCGATTTCTAAAACTGGGAAGTTCACGACTGGTAAGTGTTCAAGGAATGCTACTCCCGCAAGAGGATACTATCATGGGCAATCATCTCGGTCGAAAACCCCCCAACGTTTTCAAACACCAAATCGAAGTTTCTCTAACCAACACAGTAATAATCAGAATTATCAAAATTCTAGTTATAACTATCCTACTTCGGCTAGACCTACTTCAAACCCAAGGCTTGTAAGTCCTAGACTTTTTCAGAAGTCTCCGAACCGAAAGCTTAGTAGTAGCTCCACCCATGCTCAGACAAGTACGACTCCCAAAGCATCAGCTCTACCGAAAAGAGTAATAGATACTTGAAGGAGTTTACATTTGTTGATGAGAATGGCCAACCCAAGACCGTCGTGGCTTGGTTCCCCCTTGACAACTAATTATTTTCATTTAATGTGCAGGAGTTAATCAGACGTGCCGCAAACTGGTGGTATGTTGATAGCGGTTGCTCAAGGCACATGACGGGGGAAAAACATCTTCTTATGGACTTCATACACAAGAAAGGGGGGTATGTAAACTTCGCTGGAGCGACAGGTGGCCAAATTACTGGATTGGGAAATGTAACAAATGGCAAGCTTATGCTAAAGCAAGTCAACTATGTTGAGGAACTGAAGCACAATCTTATGAGTGTATCTCAGATTTGTGATAAAGGACATCCTGTCCATTTCACGGATAGAGAAGCACTTATATTAAAACCTGGCTTTGTCATTCCAAAAGAATGGATAATCATGAGGGCTCCTAGAAAGAATGACACCTATGTTATGGACATGAGTGTTACTGAATCTATTCAGGAGTCGACATGTCTTCTATCCAAGGCATTTGAGAATGATTCTCAGTTGTGGCACCGGAAAATGGCGCACCTGCACTTTAGAAAGATGAACTATATAGTAAGAAACGGACTAGTGTTAGGTGTACCAGTACAGAAGTTTGGCTTTGAGGACAAATGTGTACCTTGTCAGAAAGGAAAACAGCACAAGAAACCTCATAAGTCAAAATCTCAAAATTCCATTGCCTCAACTTTTGACCTTCTTCACATGGATCTATTTGGTCCTGTGAATGCTAGGAGTATAGGCGGTAAACACTACTGCTTAGTTATCACTGATGACTTCTCGCGCTTCTCTTGGGTATTCTTTTTGGGAACAAAAGATGAGACAGCAGAAATGCTGATGACATTCTTTACCCAAATTGAACATCAATATGGGCGAGGAGTCAAGAAAATAAGAAGCGACAATGGCCTAGAGTTCAAGAACTCGGTAATGAATGTCTTTTGCTTAAGCAAAGGAATTCAACATCAGTTCAGTGCACCCTATGAGCCACAACAAAATGGTGTCGCTGAAAGGAAAAATAGAACCTTGATTGAAGCAGCAAGAACAATGCTGGCTGATTCAAAGCTTCCCGTCATTTTCTGGGGAGAAGCAGTGAACACAACCTGTCATGTACTCAATAGAGTTTTAACCGTTAAGAAGCATAACAAAACGTGTTATGAGCTTCTAAATGGTCGAAAACCAAACCTGACTGCTTTTGAACCCTTCGGTGTTCATTGTACCTTATTGAAGACCAAACATCAATCTAAATTTGGTGAGAAGGCTGACGAAGGATTTTTCCTAGGTTGTGAAGCTGGATCTCCAAACAAAAGGGTCTATAATAAGAAATCTGGAAGAGTTGAGATTGTATATAACATACAAGTCACATCTTATATTCCAGCTGTACAAACTGGACCAGATTGGTTATTTAATTATGACGCTGTTTTCAAGTCATTTAATCTTCCGATCCTAAGTGAAGTTGACACTTTAGGATTAGAACACGTTATACTAGATGATGGTGAAGATAATATATTTGCACCAAGATCTAGTGTTTCAAGTTCAGAAGATGCAAATGATAAAGGTAAAGAAGTCATTGTTGAACCGATTGTAGACTTAGATCCCACATCAATGGATATCCCATCCTCATTTGAGGTTACCGATTCTGTGCAAGAAACTGCTACAGAAGAAGCAACACCAGTGGGGGAGATTGGATCAAATCTAGGGTCTGACCTACCGGTTGATACTACGATCTCTACTCGTGTGAACAAGTATCATCCAATTGATAATATCATTGGTGATCCGAGTTCTGGAGTAAAGACTCGTAGAGAGATATCTGACAGCACCAGTCTATATGTATCGATCCAAGATACTGGGATCATGCATAAGTGCCTGTATAGCTGTTTTATATCTCAAATAGAGCCGAAAAATGTTCAAATGGCTCTCAAGGATAACTCCTAGGTAGAGGCTATGCAAGAAGAACTTGCTCAATTCAAAAAGCTCAAAGTATGGGAGCTAGTTGACCTACCCAAGGGGGAATATGCAATAGGCACCAAATGGGTGTTCAAGTGCAAATGTGATGATAAAGGAATTGTTATTTGAAACAAGGCAAGGCTAGTAGTTCAGGGATTTAACCAACAAGAAGGGATTGATTATACAGAGGTGTTCGCACCAGTGGCTAGAAGCAATTCGATTGTTTTTGGCATATGCTGCATATAAGAAGATAAAGGTATATCAACTCGATGTTAACAGTGCCTTTCTTTATGGTAAAGTTCAAGAACTGGTGTTTATCCAACAAGCGCCGGGGTTCAGTGATCCAGACCATCCAGATCGAGTCTATAAATTAGACAAGGCTCTGTATGGACTGCATCAAGCACCCAGAGCTTGGTATGAGACTCTATCTACCTATCTCTTGGAAAATGGGTTCAAGAGAGGACAGATAGATAGCACATTGTTCATCAAGTGGCAAAAGGAGAATTTCCTACTTGTACAAGTCTATGTCGATGATATCATCTTTGGATCATCTGACGGGAAAATGTGTAGAGACTTTGAGCAAGTAATGAAGCGGCGATTTGAGATGAGTGCAATGGATGAATTGAACTTCTTCTTAGGATTACAAGTTGATCAAAAGAAGGATGGATTTTTCATTCATCAGACGAAGTATGTTCCTGAAATGCTCATGCGTTTCAATATGACAGACAGTTCGTCATATGGCACTCTGATTCAACTGAATCATAATCTTGGACCAGATACTGAGAGCACTGAAGATGTGGATCCCACTCAATATCGGGCAATTATCGGTTCTCTCATGTATTTAACTGCTTCTAGACCGGACATAACATTTGCAGTCTGTTTGTGTGCTCGCTTTCAAGCTAATCCAAAAGAATCACACATGAAGGCAGCAATTTTGCGTTACCTTAAGGGAAAACCTAAGTTAGGCCTTTGGTATCCCTTGGGTGGCAATTTTGACTTTGTTGCCTACACTGACTCAGACTATGGAGGTTGTAACTTGAATAGGAAATCCACCTTGGGTGGTTGTCAGTTTCTAGGTGGTCGCATTGTCTCATGGCAATGTAAGAAGCAAACCTCGGTCGCAATCTCAACCTGTGAGGCTGAGTATGTAGCAGCCGGTAGTTGTTGTTCACAAATTTTGTGGATACAACAACAGCTGCGTGACTATGATTTGAACTTCACAAGTACCCCTATTATGATTGATAACCAATCAACAATGTCCATAACTAATAATCCGGTTAAGCATAGTAAAACAAAATACATTGACATTAGACATCATTTTATTCGTGACTGTGCTGAAAAACATCTAATTAAATTAGTTAAGGTGATAACTGATGACAATCTAGCCGACCTTTATACAAAGGCATTTGATAGGTCTCGGTTTGAGCTTTTAATCCAACTAAATGGGATGAGAAATCCTGAGTAAATTTTTCCCACAAAAGAACTTAATATATTTCTGTTTCTTAGTTTATTTTACTTTTTATCTTTGCAAAAATAATAAAAATTGAGGGTCTATGTATTAATTGCAAAGAAATGATGAAATCATTACCCATGCCTAGAACATTTTATATGTGTGGCTTCTAGATGCAGGACATTCACAGTAAATGTACCTAAAATGCAACGTATTTGATAGCTTCACTTTATGATGTATTGGTAGGCATTAGGCATAATGGTTTTCAAGTACTAAATCTATAATAAATAATACGTTTTTTTCTATAAACTCTTTATTTTGATGTACGACTTAAGTCTTAATTCTTAGGAGATAGATCGTACATGAATGCTTGATATTGGATATAAAATTAAATTAACTCATCTGGGGAGTTCACTGACTGTTTCTTCTGCTACATCTAGAAATATGTTGACCTAGATTCAGTCAGTGTTTCCTTACATCGGAACAAACTTGACCGCGAAACAAGAATAACGTTTTCAAGGTCTTTAGTCAAACTATGTCGCTCTGTTGTACGAAAGTACAGACCTGTCACCTCTAGTTTGATTTTAGATTTGTTTGCTTCTAACCTTAGTCTTGTCTGATAGTTGAAACATGTACATATGTACATTGCTGTTAAAGCAAAAGGACTTGACTTTAAAGATGACATAAAAAATAAAAAATATCCGATACATGCTATTCTTGACTGTCTAGATCTTAAGGGTATATCAAACGTAAGATACACAGGAAATCGTTAACAATAATCTAATAAGTACTTGAGAATTCTGAATGCTGAATGTTTAAGTGGACAACAATACCGATAATCGTTGTGATCTATAATTTACAACAATAATAATCAAAGGAATAAATGAAAATTCCTAATTGTGTATTGTTCTCATCGTGCTAATTCGATCTTTGTATCAGTGACGCTCTCAAAAATATTGTACTTTTCAAATATGAACAATTTGATATTCGCATTTTACATTTTAAGTTATTTTTAATGTTTAAATAAATAGATGAATAAAAGTTCTTCGTTTTTTTTTGGGAATTATTTACATTTTGTTTGATTACTTGCTCAAACTTTAATCTATTACTTGTTTACGTATCTAGGTGTAGGATCGACTAAAATGACAGAATACATGCAAATCAACGTTCAACTGCTAATGAGCGGAAATCAATAGCTAAACACAAGTACGTTTTTAATCACAAGCACAAACAATATTGTATTAAGAATTATAATCAATGAACGAATACAATACTGACCATAGAAGCAGAAAACACAGCCAGAAGCTCTTCTGGAAATCGTCAAGTTCAACAACCTTTACAACTGAAACCCTAAGCGCATATTTATAGGTAACTAATCAGCGACATAGCGATATTGGTAATATCGCCTATGCGATATTATCAATATCGCCTAAGCGATCTTGCCAATATCGCCTAATACAGAATGTAACTAATTAATTACAACTCAAAACCTAGACCAAGTGACAGACACACTAATGTACCAACACTAGGTTATTGCTACTTGTTTTAAAATTGAAAAGATTAAACTTTTTGGTTTAGAAACTCTAAGTTCGTACGAACTTAGTGTGTAGGTTCGAAGACTAGGTTCGTACGAACCTATGCTTGGGGGTATAAAAGGGTCAACTCAGTCAAACCCTTCTCATTTCCTCATATACAAACACTATCTTCGTACGAACCTACCCAGTTCCTTCGAACATACGTACGAACTTAGCTACGGACTTTCCTTTTTCAAATTAAAATCAATCTGTGGACTGTGTTTAACATCTCTACTCCGTTAGACTTCATCACTATCATTTTCTGAATCTTTGTAAGTAAATTTTACATGATTTGCACCTCTAAACATAAACAAATTTGAATTTTCTTTGAGTTTTACAAAAATAACCTAAAACTCAAAATCTAGAAAGTGTTATTGGTTAAAAAATGATGTGTTTTTGTTGCATAAGCCCATACGCATGTAGGCGCATCTGATTCCAGTGCCTGATTGCGTTTTTATTGCAACATTTTTGAAGCTATTTTTCTGAGTTCATCTGTTCGAACTTACCGCTTCGTACGAACCTAGCCAATGTAAGTTCGTACGAACTTAAGTTTGACTTAGTCAAACAGTAAGTTAGTCAAACAGTAAGTTCGTACGAACCTACAAGGGCAGTAAGTTCGTACGAACCTACTTTGTTTCAAATTTTTGAAATTTTAAATGATAATGACTTTAGGCTTGTTTTAAATAGTAGAATCTTGCTTGCAGGACTCGAAATTAATTATGTCTATTCTCTAACATCATTACTTTCTATTTTTGGTGTGTTTGTGTTTATTTTTGCAGAAATCGTTGATCTTGTGCGCGAGTTCTTCAACAAGCACAATGTGGCAGTTTTGTTCGATCTCGCCAATCCGGCCACTGAATCTTTTCGAGGCATGCTGGAATTTCTCATGCGCTCGCGAGTGTTTCATGCTCTCACTCATTCGCCTACATTGAGGTTTCCTTACCTCAGCCACCTGTTATAAGGGCTACAGTAAATGGAGTCGATATTGAGTTCTCGGCTGAGTTTCTGAGCCAAGTTTTGCAGCTGGGCACTAAAGAACAGGAAAACGGCCCAACTACTTTTCCTCTTGAGATGCGTGCTGGCGCATTTCAACGCATGGGTTATGTGGGAGACGTTACCCACATCCAATACACCAAGAGTTTGGTGTACGGCCAGTGGCGATATCTAATGCACATTCTACTGGTGTCATTCAGGCCGAAGAAGGCAGGGTTCGACACTATGAACCACAAAATGCAGTCTGGGATGATATCCCTTGTATACAACAAACCCTACTGCTTTTCTCAGTACTTTTTCGATGAGATGGTTCAGCAGATCAAGGGAAGCGTGAAGGAGCATTTTATTCTATACCCTCGGTTTGTCATGATGGTGATCAATGCCTTGCTTCCAAATCTTCCAGCTATCAACCCGGTTGTTCATCTGATGCCCGTAGATAAGAAAATTTTCGGCCATTGCCTCAGTCACAACAAAAGGCGAGCTGTTGTTGATAGGCCTCAGGTTGTGCCATTGTTTGGGGCGATTATTATTGCTGCTTATCAGGCACCACCAAATGATGGTTGGTTGGATGTGCCCCAGCCCCAGGCAGATGCAGAGGTTCCACTTCAAGAACCAGGTCCGGCCCTAGCGGCAGAACATGTGGCAGTTCTGGCTGAGGAAACGCAGGAGGTTGTTGAAGACATCCTACACCAAGTAATTCACCTTGTTGAGGGAGAAATTATTGATGCTGCTATTGCTGAAGAGTTGGTCAAAAATGTTCTGCAGGGCGGTGCAGGCCCAAGTGCAGCTGCCCCGGGCTCCTACCGTCAGTCTGTTGAGGAGGAACTGAGAGAAATTGACAAGTATTTCTCTGAAGGTGGAACAGGGATGTCACCTATTGATGCTGATGAGCCAAGCAAGACATCTGCTGAAGCTGAAAAAGCTGATGCTCTAGATTCTAAGGCTACTGAGTCTGATGCAGATGATGATGAGAATGATGATGATAATGGTGATGATAATGGTGATGATGATGATTCGAGTCAACCTATGATAGTTTTCCAGGGCTCGAAGGGGGTGTTGCGTCACCCCAAGGCTGCCAGGGAAAAGGAGAAAGAGAAAGGTCCAGGAGGACGATGACTATGTTCCCGAGGACTCCGATGTGTAAGGTCTCTAGATCTTGCTTAGCGATAACGGATTATCTTTTAGGTATTAAGGTGCGGAATCCCTCAATACTTAAGGTTTTATGCTTATATAACTTATCTATCAATTAACAAGCTTCGTTTTGACATTAACTAGTGTTAAACAATCAAAACCGAGCCTATTAAATGATAGCCTTTATATCAGCACGAAATACGAGGAGAATATTATAATATTTGGTGTGTGTAATTATGGCACGGATTTCTAGAGCTCCTTGTAAAACACTTGAGCAGCATTTAAATATTTATATCTGGTTCAACTCACAGGATATGGGCTTTGCGAGTTGACTCAACTCGCAGCCCATGGGCCTGCGAGTCCAGATGGCTGCGAGCCCAAATCTCAGCTCGCAAGTAGGTCCTGCGAACCCAGATCTCAGCTCGCTAGTCCAAGACCTGCGAGCCCAGATCAGGCTGTGAATTGAGATCTCATCTCGCAGGTTATTTGACCTGCGAGTTGACTTCTCATTTCGCGATTTTGACTTTAACTTGAAATCGATACTTGTCTAATAACATTTAACAAATAATAATAACAAGTTAATATCATATATTTACGAGTCTAAACCAATTATACAAGTTTGACAATAAATACACTAATCCTATTACAAGCTAGATCTGTTGTCACAATAACATGTCCCAACACGATGTCGAATCTGAACCAGACCGGTTCTGGGTGCAAGCACGTAAGCGCTCGCGTTCCACTGGTATTGTTATTGGAGAGGGTGGTCAAGCTCCACAGATCATATCTCATTCACCACCACCCGTCACTCCACCTACTGTGCCAACACCACCCACCTTAGAACCACCTGTTACCGCCACTCCACCACCGGTTACCTCCACTTCTACATGACCAGCTCTGCCCACTGTATTACCATCCACTACTCCTCCTACAACTCCACCCACCCAAAGAATCCCCAATCCGGCTGCTCGTCTCTCTGATCCGGATAAGTTCACATATCTTCAGAGTCGGATCACGGGCTTGGCCGATAAGGTTACCAATCTGACTACAGTCATTGCGAGTCAGGAAATTAGAGTTCAGAACTTAACAAAGCTAAATCAGGAACTCGTGAAGCGCCATGAAAAGTTAGAGGATCAAGTACGGTTGAATGAGGTCACTATCTTTCGCATGAAGCGCCAATCAGTCAGGGGGAGTCAAGAGCCAGGGTGTAGGGAGGATGAGCTGAGATTTAAAGCTGATAATGACCATGACGATGATCCAAGCGCACCTAAAGAAGGTGAGCTACCTGGCTCTTCATCTAGAGAGCAAGGTACTGTAATGGTTCAGGGGGAGTCTGGTCAAGGTACTAGTGTGAGCGGATCTGGGCAAGGTGCAACAAAGCCTCAATAAGAGATTGAACCATCTGGAGGGTGGAACAAAGAGTCCAGTGAAGCACCAGCAGAAGGGTCAGACTGGAGCAAGAAAATCGAAGAAAAAACGGATCAGAAAGGTGGTGGGATCCAGAAAACAGGGATTGAAACTGAGCAGGTTCCAATTAATCTAACACAGTCTGATACTATAGACGCGTTGCTTGGTTTGGACGATTCTGATAGTGAGGGATCTGAGTTAGAGGAAGGAGAGATCTTGGATAAGGAGGTTGCAGACTGGAAATTCGATGATGAAATTATTCCAGATGACGATGCTGATATTGATGAATTCATTGTGTCAAAGCAACCAGTAACTGAAGTAGTTGTTGAGGATGAAGCTGTGGAGAAGGTGATCAACTTGGAGCAGGACTTAGCTCCTGAAGTTGAATAAGATTCTGAAGAAGTTGAACCAACTCGAGAAGAGTTAAAGAAATTATGGTTCAAGAAGGTAGAAAAGGAACCGGAAATAAAATATAAAGGTGATATCAGGGTCAGAGGATTGGGCGAGTTGAAGCGAGGAATCATTAGTTGGTTTTATGACAGTGACCTGAAGCTGTTCATACTAAAAAGATATGATGGGATTCAATACTTGAAGAACCGGCTGAAGAACTTTAGCTCGTTGCCGAAGATTGAATTGAAGGAGCTTGCCTGGCTAGACTTGGTGAATATTGGTGATGATCCTTACGCTCGTGCCTTAGAAAGAATCTTAAAGCGTGAAGGAAGATCTAATATGTTTGAAAGTCTAAAGCTAAAGCCGGGGAAGAGAGTTCTTGATCTGACCCGGATTGATCCACTTACTAACAAGTCGTGGATGAAGATGGTCTACAGACCGGTCAAATGCTTGAAGACGGTTCCGCTGAAAAGAATGCCACAGAACATTCTTGAAAATCTGAAGTGGTGGTACGTGGATAACAAGACTACTGAAGCAGTAATGGAAGATTGTGAAGGAAAGGAGCTACTGAGAGTTTATGACAGTTTACATCTGGTAAACTTGTCGAAGGACGATCCAATGAAACTTCATGAAAACAAGATCTTGTATAGAGACAGTTGGAGACATGAAGGACGAAGGTATCAGAAGGTCGTGAGGTGTGCATAGAAAAAGGCTTATGGGCTGAGAGTCGACAGAGTTGATTGAGAATCAAGATTCGACAGAGCCAGAAGACTGAAGACAGATAGAGCTATTGTCAAGGGGGAGTCTGTTGGTGCACGTTTTGCGACAACAGCTCTTATTTTGTAATAGTTAGTTTTGTAATTAGTTTTATAGTTAATTTTGTAGTTTGTTTAATTAACTTAGCCTTTTTGTAAGTTGTATTGTAAGTTCGTACGAACCTATATGTTCGTACGAACCTAGGAAGTTCGTACGAACATGTAAGTTCGTACGAACCTAGGACTAGCTAAGTTCGTACGAACTTGCTGGGTATAAATACTAACTTGTAATGTTTTATTTGTACGCTTTTGAATCAGTTATATTCGAATATACAGAGCTATCTTCGAATACATACGAACTTACACTATAAACACTTGCAATTCACTTGTTTTATTGTTGTTTTTGTGTATTATACCATTCCGCAAACTAATACACATTGTAATCCCGTTTGGATCCGTTCAAATGGATATCATGCATTATGTGCAACATACAATAACGGTGTCTTGACTCCGGAAACACGGTTAAAATAGCAGATCTCATGGATACATCCTGGTCTGTAACAACAACTTTGGGAGCATCACCAAAAGCTCTTTTAAAGCATAAAAGAAGCCAATTATATTCCTCTATAGTTTCCTTTGACAGAAGACCACAACCAAAAGTAACACAACGGTTGTGATTGTCGATTCCAGTAAAAGGAACTAAAACCATCTGGTACCTATAAACATAACCACGAGAAATAAAAGCACACTACCATAAAATCTAAACAAATAATAAATACATAAAAAAACAATGTATCACGACTATAACTTACTTAAGAACATGAAAATCAAAATTACAGGAAAAAAATTGACAAATGTAAAAACCGAAGGAATCAAGTCAAAAATCCATATATTACCTACTGAATTATGAACTATGGGAGTCATAATCAACTCGGATGTCATAATTGAAGAATGAATAGCTGAATGAATACCTAAAATCTTCAATTGAAATTTTCGCAAAAATCGCTATATGAACGTCGTTAGATTGAAGAGAATGAATTGCTTATACACACAATCGCAATTTGATATGATAAGTATTTAAAACAGAATCGTACTAATAGTCGCTATGATCGCCATTAGATTGCAGACAATGAGAGAATCGCAGTTTTGTAGGAGCTTCCTGAGGGTTTAAGGGGAAAATAGAATGAAATACGGGCAGAAAGTTGGGGCAGTATTAATTAGAATTAAAAAAATTTAATTAAATTAAATTGCCACATGTCATTATCTGATTTGCTTCTTATTCTTCTTCAAAAAATGCATTTTTTATAAGAACCAGAACCTAATATATTTGCCTTCCTTTCCTTTTTATAAGGGTTTTTCAATTGAAAAGTTAAATTGCTGGGTCACATGTAACAACGTGTTCCTCGTTAACACCATCGTGAAGAATAACTCCACCTTATATCGATGAGGAATTTTTTCTCTAAGGTTTGAGTTCTTTGTGAGAAAGATAGAAACTGAATTATGATATTGCTTTAGTTAATATAACCGAAATGTATAGCGGAATAGTGGAGGATGATACGTGCATCCAGACATCCGGTTAGCAACTACTTGAGTATTTAGCGGTATTAATAAATTGACTTGGTATGGGAAGGGATTTACCAATTTAAAATGATGAAAGCTTTGCTATTGTTATGTGCAAAATGAAATGTATATTGATAATGTGCTGTTTTAATGTGCAAAATGAAAGATTTGCTTAATTTTCAATATACTTGAGTATTTAGCAACTTGAAATATATATTGATAATGTGCAAAATGATGAAAGCTTTGCTAATTTATTTAAAAGGTATCGCCACCCTTCTTGTTTAAAGTTGTTTACTGTGCTGCTGTTTTTGTGTTATTTTAGCTATTGTTCACGTGTTGTTTTAGGAGCTATTTTATGTTGAATATATGATGTTTTAAGTTGTTTTCTTTGCAAATTAGGTACTGTTTTAGCTGCTGTTTGGTGTTGTTTTAACATACTTTATATGTCGTTTTAGCTGTTGTTTAGCCTGTTTATGTAATGTTTTGTGCATAATTATGTGCTGTTTTGTGCATAATCTAGCGTAGTGAGATGTAACTTTGTGCATAATTTAGTGTAGTAGTTTATAATTTTGTGCACAATATTATAGTTAACACGTATTTATTTTTTCCCCCCACGATTAAAATTTCTTGATCCGCCACTGTGCATGCAAATATATTTGTATCTAGGGTTACGACTTGTGTTTGATTTATGTAATAGAATGCATAAGTTACTTGGCAAATTTATAGGAGGAAGTTAATAAGATTTAATTGTTATCAATTGACTTGTACTAATTATGTTAATTCAATATGTAAAATGCCTACGGAAACATCTTGTTTCGCATGAAACGTCCTAACGGTAATGTTTTTAGTTTACTATATGCTAGTTTCATATAAAGACATTTTAATCATGAGTGGACGTTAACTTGAAATTAGTCGATTGTCACAATATGATGCTTTCCTAATGTGGAATGCATCACAAAACACCGAACAACCCGTCACCCAACAACCTAACGTGGACCATCACAACCTAAACCTAAACCAAAAAAGGTTTATACCAACTGAAACCTTTGGGAACTGCAGGACGAACTCCGATTGGCCCAAAGTTGGGTCGTTTATGAAGATTCCAACCGTAAAATGTGCAATCTAATGACTCTTTCGGTATCTTGTCATGCAAGAGTATCATGCCAGCAACCATCCATTTGAATGGACCAAAGACATGTTGTCTTAAAAATGGACAAAACTCAATGTCGCATGCCAAAAATGAGGAGTTGTTTGGAAGCGGCTTCAATCATAACAATGAAGTGGGAAAGGTTTCGATGACTTTCGGTCTCGGGTGGAGGCTCGATATAGGTTGGACTGTCCAAAGTCTTTCTATAGTTTTCGAGTGTGGACCTTCTTGAAGAACCGCCAAAAGTGGTTCACCCCCGATCCAGTTGTCGTCGGAAGGCGGAACGTTCCAAAACACAGTGAAACGGTGCATTTGGACGACTTGGATTTCTCCAATGAATAGGAGGCTAACGACGAATCTGAGGGTAACCTGAAGGCCGCACTTTTGGCGATGATCAGTTGGAACGTCCACGGGAAAAGCAAGAAAACCAAAGTCTCAAAAGACGTCACATAGTTCCGCCGCTTCTTCTCGAGCTTCGTTTGATGACTCGATCACAAATATCTTTCAAGACATCCGTTTCGACAAGCAAAGTTACTATTAGACCAGGGACCTTGAAGCTGCACTAAGAAATTTGGCTATGAGCCCGAACCACTTGTCTGGACGAGACAAAGTCAAAATAGAAAGTGAAAAGGAAAAATATTTGTGAGAAGATGGGTGGAGATCGGGATCGGGTTTGGGAGACACTTGTCTGTATTTTTATGTATTCATTTATTTAGGACTTATAATATTTATTATTTTTAATGATTTTTTTTATTTAATTTATTTTGTTATTTGTTTCAGTTTAATAAATTATTTGAATTCGAATAAAAATATAAAGATAAATTAAAGTACATAACACTATTTTCACTCATCTACTTTTTTAGCAGTAGTTTCCTCTCCCAAACACTGTTTAGAAATTGTCAACACTCCCTGAGTTCTAATGATGATGATTGACGGTGTCTGCTTGTAGTAAACATTTTATGCTTACGATTTGGAGAATTGGGGGAAATATGCTACATACAACTTCAATGCTATTGTAAGATTTTGTTTTCTCCATTTTTTTCACCATTTTGATATTTGATATTTGATTCTTTCTATTCTTTTTATGAAATGGAAAAATTGCCCAGAAAGGGGTCATAATGATCTTCAAGTTTTCAATTAAGTGAATACAAACAGTTCTCTTTATTTTGAAAGAGAGAGATTCTTTTTTCCACTAATTATAGAAAATTCTTGC